>CAUYLG010026326.1:0-92280 GCA_963573385.1 Cacajao melanocephalus | reverse complement strand
TTTGTTCTTTTTGCTTAGAATTGTCTTGGCTATGTGGGCTCTTTTGGTTCCGTATGAAGTTTAAGGTGGTTTTTTCCAGTTCTGTGAAGAGGATCATAGGTAGCTTGATGGGGATAGCATTGAATCTATAAATTACTTTGGGCAGTATGGCCATTTTCACAATATTGATTCTTCCTAACCAAGAGCATGGAATGTTTTTCCATCTGTTTGTGTCTTATTTCCTTGAGCAGTGGTTTGTATTTCTCCTTGAAGAGGTCCTTTACATCCTTTGTTAGTTGTATTCCTAAGTATTTTATTCTCTTTGTATCAATTGTGAATGACAGAAACATAAATGGTTTTTGAATGGAACCATTTCATAGGTGTTTCATATTTCATAAGCTGGTTAGCAAATTAATATTCATGATTTTATATGATTGATAATTTCAGCTACTCTTTCCATCTGCAAACAGTACCTGGCTCATTGTAATCTCTTATTATTACCGTAAGCATCTTAGTGAGAAACCTCCTAAGCCACCTAACCTTTAATAATTCCTTTCTCTGTAGCCTGTGGAACACTTTCTTACACATGAGTTCAACATTTTTTGTGTCATTTAATCTGTTTCATACATGCTTTTTCTTTATCCTTTTCATAAATGGCATGTCCTATTAACACTCTCTATTTCCTTACTTTAACTGGCATTTTCTGTCAATGCCATTTCTTTCAAGGTATTATGCAGCAGACACCAAACTTTCTCCCAAGTCCTTTAACTTCTCCTGGAGGAAGAAGTGATTTCATCACCCAGGTGTTAAACCTAGTTCCCATTAGTTATTTTTCCTGGTTCTCTCTCTTCCCACCCTTCACCCTCTGATGGGCTTATGCTATGGCTGTGTTTATGCACTGTGTGAACAGCCCACGGTACACAGATGAGGGCGCAAGCAGAGGCTGAAATCCTATAGGGCTCTTTTCACCTATTTGTGCAAAAGAGTCATCCATGCCGGCAGTGTGCTGGTGCACCTCTTTCACTCTCCTTTAGAAGCCTCTGCTCTCTGTCCAGGCCGGCCTTTCTTTGTCCTTGTCAAGATTGTTTTCTAAACTCCAGAACCATTTCCAGATATCGTCAATGGCCTCAGCCCGCTGGCCTTGACATTATTCTTTATGATATCAGTATTGTTGACTTCATAGCTTTTTTACTTCCTCAACTCCAAAATAGCTCTGAAGTTTTCTAGCTGGAATCCCACTGTTCCTCAGAAAGTTTCCTTCTGTAGCATCATGGGTTTTTACATGTAACCACGATCATCTTCGCCTCTCCTCCCCTCTTCCTTACAGAAGATGCCTTCCATATGCCTCACCTCTGAACCTCAGTGTTTTTATACTTCTTCATTTTCTTAGTTTATCACTTGCTTTAGGCTTTATTTACCTTCCTTTGTCATCAGAATGCCACCAGCCATTCTCAATGATTCTGTGCACTAACTCCTTAGAAACATTTCTCTATTGGCCCTTACAGAAGCCTTGGAGCTTAAGACTGTGTTTAGCCATTTCATTCAAAAGTCTTAACTATCTGCTTTATTGCCTTCTAGAATTTTGTTATTCAAAATGGAAGCCATGGACCAGCATCAAAGAACTTAGAGATGCAGACCTTGCCTTAAGCCAGACCTATGAGTCAGAACCTGCCTTTTAACATTTATTCATGCTAAAGTTGGACAGGCACTGCTCTAGGGTACCAGGAGACTAAGGCCAACTGTAAAGATTATTCTTTGCTTCTTCTCTGGCATGCCAGATAAACTCTAGGAGTGGGTAACTGGTTGTCTCCAGGTGATGCAGGCACAGCAAGGAGCAGGAGTAGCAGACTGTGGGGATGCCATACATGGGAAGAATGGGGGAGAAGAAGAGGCATAGACAGAAAGACTCTGCAAATGATCATTTCAGAGACCCTAAATTACCCATACATGTATTCAGTTTCTGTGTGTACTGAGTGGTGATGATGTTGATGGCATTAATAGTAATAGTAATAATTAAAAATTGTTCATATCAAATTGTGTAAACAGAATCTGCATTTCAATGAGAATACTAGGTAACTCATATGTATGATAAAATTTGAGAAGTATTTTCTAAAGCAGTGGCTTTCAAAGAGCTGTTGTGTGAAATCGCTTTAGTGGATTTGCAGCCTGCTCTAAAAACAGCAGCAAGAACAATGAAATGGATTAAAACAGAATATATAGAAAATATCAGTTATGATTTAAAAATCAGGTATGATTTAAAAATTTTCTATATAGAAAATATCTGGTGTGTGGTAAAGGTTAATATTGGTTTAAGATTTTTTTTCAGTAATACTTGTGTGTGCTCAGTTATGATATAAAGTAAATTTCTTACTATGGATAAAAATGGTTGGTAAATCTCATCTAGACAATTTTCCAGTAGCAAATGCAAAACCAGGCTGAATAAATCTATTCAATTTTTGACATCTCTTGTCAATCCTGCCTTCATTTCTACCTAGAAATCTTCTTAATCATCATCATGCCTTGTAACTCTGTGAGAAAGAAAAGGTGGAACTATTATTACTCCGGTGTGGTTTGTTCAATTGAGATTCACACAAAACCCATCAGAGTATAGATAAAAGTACTACCCATTGGTCTAAAGCAGAATTTCTAAATCTTTTCTAAGAACTATTTCTCAGAGACTGAGGAAATAACTCAAGCCCTTTCCCTATAATTTTGGAGTTTCTTTGTAGCTACTTTATTTTTCTTTAAAATTTATGCAAAATCATGTGAAAGAACTTTTACAAATCTATGAGAAAAAGGCAGTCTTATAGAAAAATAGGAAAAAGACACAAAGTGTTACTTTGTCTAAGAGAATATATAAATAGTGAAATGATATATAAAAAGGAGCTCAAAAACCATTAGTTTTCAGAGAAATGAAAAAGGCAAATCAAAACCACAATGCAATGCAATTGTATTCCCATTAGAATGGCTAAAATATAAATATTCACAACAACCAGCTGATGACTAGGATTAAACAGCAGGATCTCTTATACTTTGCTGGTAGGATACAAACTGGCACAGTTTTTTTTTCTTTTAATAAAAAACCTCTTTATTTGGAATTTATTTTAAATTTACAGAAAAGTTGAAAAAATTTAAATACTTAAAAATAGTGTAAAGAAAACATGTATACTTACCAAGATAATGAATTGTTAAAATTTAATCTGTTTGCTTTATTTGCCCACTCTCTTCACATACACACACGCACGCACACACACACATGTGCACACGCACACACCCATATTTATTTATATATTCTTCTCTAATTTCCTGAACCATTACGTTACATATATCATGGCCCTTGATCTCAAACTACTACAATGTGTCTTTCCTGAAAGTAAGACTATTTTCTTATGTCAACATATTGCAGTTATCAACTTCAGTAAACTTTAACATTGATATAATACTTTTCAATTTTGAACTTACCTTTAATACATTTAATTTTGAATTTTATTAATTGAACTCATAATGCCCATTATAACACTTTTTCCTTTTAGATCATGATCCAGTCTAGGATCAAGTCTTATATTTAGTTGTCATGTCTCTTAACCTCTTTTAATCTAGAACATTTTCACAGCCTTTTTTTTTTGTCTTTTAAGACATTTTATAAAGAATAGAGGCCTCTATTTTTATAAAATAGGTTGATACAGTCACTTTTTAAAACCTTATAAGAAATTTCAAATAGATAAAAAGAAAAAAAATTTGTATTATGAACCTTCATGTATGAATCACTCAGCTTCAACAATCAACAATTTTTTTTCTTTTTTGCTATTCTTGTTTCATTTATACTTATGCTCACTGGTGTAGCTATTTTTGAATACTTTGAAACTGACCATATTGCATACACGATTGTGATTAATCATCATATATATGTATATATTCATATAAAACCTTGCATATATCCACCCCCAACAGAAGTACCTATGTAAGTACCTAAGAAGATATGAACTGGAGTGTTCATAGCAGCTTTAATCATAAATGCTAAAAGCTATAAATAATGTAAAGACTCTTTGCTAGTAGAATGGCTAGACATTTGTGATCTCCATAATAGATCTTGTGATCTATTATGGAGTATTACATAGCAATGGAAATGAACAAACTAATGCTACGTGGAAAACATTGATGAATTTCACAAGTATAATGCTAAACAAAAGAAGAACAGAGTATTTGGTTGAAAACAAGCAACATGAATGAATCCATAGTGTTAGATGTCAGAATAGTATTTACTTTTGGAGGGAGTGTAGTGATGGGCAAAATCATAATAAAGGCTTCCAGGATTTGGCAATACTCCATTTCTTAACATGGGTTGTGCTTTTGTCCATTTTAGGAAAATTTACAGAGCTATCCAATAGTTTTCCACTTCTCTATGTCCATTTTAATTCAATACAAATTATTTTTAAAGACTTACATGAAGTTTACTTTCTACTTCATAATACATTTATGCTCATTTTAATATAAAGATATTTCAAATTATTTAAAATCATTAAAAAGCATTTTAATTATCTTTTTTTAAAGTGGTTAAGATGCTGTTACACTAAATCTACAAATTTAGAAAATCAATTTGAAGTTATAACACTTTCAATTCAGGCAGTTTCTTTTTTCATCTTATTGTCAAAATATTTTGAGCACTGCAGTATAAAATAATAAATGTTAAGAGTTTTATTCACTGTCTTTCCAGCTATATGAGTAATTACTTTAGTCTACTGTTGGTAAAAATGTTGATATGTCTATCTTCTGTTAATGGGTCAAGTTGCTCTTGTTATATAGTGAACTTAATGGCTTTTTATCACTTATACAATCTCACAGGAAAACTTCATCCTAATCTACACTTCATTTTATTATAGCACCTTATCAGTGCAGTTAAAAATGTTCATTTTGTCATAGAGTTGTTGATTGAGTGTTCGGCCTTGAAAAAATATTTGTTATTAAAATAAACTGTGCAAGACAGTCTTAAAAATTATGTACTATTTCACACATGCAATAACACAGTTTGTAGGCATCCAGAATCCACTATCTAGATATAACATATTTTAACATTTTGCCAATTTGCTGCAGATCTTTGTTAAATTAAATGAAGCTGTGAATACAGACTCTTTCAAAGCTTTTCTTTTCTGTCTTATTCTCCATAAATGTCTCTTCTCTTCTTCTCTCCCTCCAAGTACAATTCTCCTGAAGTTGGTGCATGTTTTTACAATTATGTTTTTATCCTTTTATGACATGTATGAGCACATATAATAATGTTTCATAAGTTTAACATTTTTACATAAATGGTCTTGTACTGTATATGTATAATCTTTCGTGTTTACTTTTTGCACATCTTATATTTGGGATATCAAAATCAGATAGTTTAAAAGTGTTCCATTTGATGAATATGGCATACTTAATTATCCATTCCCATATTATCAGTTGTTAACCATTGTGTGCTATTGCAACAATGCTGTTCTTGAACTGGGTGGTTATTGCATTGCAGTCGCACCTCTGGACATATACTGAAGGTGAGATTGCTGTACTAAGTCATATCAAATGTACCTGATTACTTTACTAGATCTTATCTGATGGCTTTCTAAGAAGTGTACCAATTTATACTCATAACATATAGTAAATGGAAGTTCTCATTTCCCTACATGTCCTTCAACACTTGGTTCTATTAGACATTTAAACTTTAGTTGTGAGTTTCTGCTTATTATTAAACAGTAGATTAATTGACCTTGTCTACATTTTCATCAGTTTTTACGATTTTTTTCTGTATGAAGAAATACATAATTTAATCTCCCCAAATTCTGACCTGTCTCTTACTTCTAACTACTCAAGGTAGAGTATCAAACAGTTAAAGCTATTTCTCCTCTTGTTAATAATCTATCTTTTAAAATAAGTATCAGAATCACTTTTTTGTTGTTTTTACAGTTCTGATTTGATATAGGTTTTTTTTTTTTAACAGCATTTTATATTTTTCCCGCTACTGGAAATGTGAGTGCTGCCTACAGCAATTCGTAGGGTATCACTGAACACAAAGCCTCCCAGGAGCACAGACTGAAAGTCACTGATCTGGTCAGATTGAAGTAAATGGAACAGAGGCACAGAAGTTGCTTCTTTTTAAGGGTTCCCTAGTGTGACCCACATGAGGCAGCAGCACTTTGGAGCAACAGAATCAGCCCAAGATTCAACCCTGCCGATCTCTAGTTACAAGATTCTGCCAGGGGGAAGGTGCAGGCTGATCCTGTCACATGGAATCTGTGATCACTGCTTGCCATGGCTTCATTAGCACCTCCAGGAGCTGAGAAACACTCTTGCTATGAACCAAGGCAAAATGATCTGCCTCACATTCCAGCAAGCTACACTCAGCCTTGCTGTTACTCAGCAGTCTTTTGTATGAATCTCATGCTGCCTCCCTGAGGTTCCAGACTATACTCATTTTCTACTCAAACCATGCTTTATTGTTTTAAAAGTAGTGTCATTCCCCTTTTCATTCAGACTCAAATGCCTGACATTTGAATTTATCATGTTCCATTGCATGGCTTCTAAACTAGAAGGCATTGGAACAGTGCTGCCTCAACATTTTATCTTGAAGCAACTGTTTTCTGACTTATTCATTCTGTGATGATTCTGCTTCGGTCGTACTTACATCTTTCGCTTGGTGTATTGGTTACAATGTTCCTCTGTAGTGCTCTTGGTGTTGCTCTCATGGATGTGGGAATGGCTGGCGCAGTTCTAAACACTGCAGTGACTTTATTTTTCTTGTACATCTATTTTTATTAGATGAGAAAATCTTTTCTAGAAATTGTTTGATGGACTTTTCCTTATATTCCATTGATCAGAAAAGCATCACATAGCCAATTGCTCCCGAAACATAAACTGGCAAGGTGTTTAGAGTAGCAACAATTGGTTTAGATTAGGGGTTGGCAAACTAATTCATGGGTCAAATACATCTTGCTGCCTGGTTTTGTATGGCCCAGGAGCTATGAAGGGATTTTACATTTAAATGGTTAAGTCATAAGAATATGTTATGACATATGAAAATTACGTGAAATTTGAATTTTGGTGTCCACAAATTAAGTTTTATTGGAATGCAGTTACATTCATTTATTTCCATATTGTCCATCATTTTCTTCCTCTTACAATGACATAAATGACCAGTTGTGACTGTGACCTCATGGCCTGCAAAGTCTAAAATATTTACTATCTGGTCATTTATGGCAAAAGTCTACTGAACTCTGGCTTAGGTCACTTTATTTTTATCCCTTGGAGAAGGATCCACTTTCCTTGAGCGTATTGCTTCCTGCAAGATTCTGGAACAGCATTAGAGTTTTGTTAGCAGAACCCTGGGGGGATGATGACTACTGGGAGGTACACAGCATTGTCAGCCTTATTTAGAATATTGTAGTAGCTAACTTGTTCCTCTACTGCTAGTCTTCTTACACGCCTCCACCCAAATCATTTTGTGTGTTACTGAATAAAGGATCATCCTAGAACACCCTTCTTAACATGCTTGGTTTCTGTTTAGCCTTGAATCCCCTGTCAAAGTCCAAACTTGATCCATTGTTTTCTGCCTTCTGTGTTTTGAGTCCAAATTACTCCCATGTGTCATCTATATGTCATCTATATTTCAGACACATTGGGAATCTGTATTCCCTTAATTTCTGCAAATATGCCCTCTCTTTCACATGTCCATATGTTTATGCTAGTTATTTCTTTTACCTAAAGAGCCCTAATTATTTTAGGAGTTACTCCACCTTAATCCTAACCATATTTTAATTTTTACCTTAACTGTTCCTCTAGAAATTTTTCTGACTTCCCCATTTGCATAATGTACATCATTTTCTGAACCCCAAAGTAACTGGCTTGTATCTCTTATGATACTCCAACATTCTGCCTTTTTCATAGTCTCTTTCATTTTTTTCTAAAAAATAATAAGGCCCTTGAGATTGTAAACTATCAGTTTTAAAACTCAGTAGAGTAGCTTATACCTAGTAGATGATAATGACAGAGAGTATATTGGAATTTAGGGCCCAACAACGTAGAAAATGTCTTCAAACACAGACAAAGATTCTCAATCTGCAATAGTAGAAAATAAGAAAATATACTGGTTGTTTTTACTGGTATGTCTGGTAGGGAATTGTTTTGAGGAGAAGGAAGACTGTTGTATTATAAAGTACCTGTTTAATGACAGATTACATGCTAAGTGCATTAAATGTGTTATCTCTTCAAATGCAAGATACTTATAAGTAACCATCAAAATGGGCTTCATAAGTCCGTTTTTTAGTTAAATAGGTTCAGAGATATTAAGTAATTTGTCCAGAGAATTACAGATAGCAAAATTTGAAATAGAACCCAAATCTGACTAAGTCTCTTGTATAGACCAGTCCTCTTCCCATCACTCTAGTACAGAAGCAGCCTTCCATGATCCATTGTGGATGACTATAAAGGTGACCCTTTTCTACCTCACTAGCAGTTAAAGACTCAAGTGGGGGAAATAGTTTATGACACAATCAGAAAGCAGTAATGAAAACTTATGGAAAATTGAAAAATGAGTCACATTGTATCATGCTGGTTGTAAACATTCCACACATACACACATTATCTAGAATTTGGAGTTCGTAAAATGCTGTTCTTATGTGAGTTTAAAGCACTTCTGCCAAACATAGATGTGTGTATGCAAATGTATGTATATTTATAAGTATGTTGTTTTGATGAAATTATGCAGAAGGTTAATCCACGTGTTTTCCACCTGAATCAGTTTGATAGTACTGTATGCTAAAAGTATAAAACTGTTAGACGGAACCATAAGAGTAAATCTTTGTGACTTTGGGTCAGGCAGTGGTTTTTAGATGTGACACCAGAACTACAAATTGATACAGTCCATTTCATCAAAATAAACATATTTTGTTCTCAAAATGGTTATGTCAGTAAAGTGAACAAACCCTACTGAATGGGAGAAAATATCTGATAAGGGACTTACATTCAAAATATTTGTCTTGCTAGTCTATAATAAAAAAATAACCCAGTTAGAAACTGAGCAAAAAGTTTGCTAGACATTTCAGCAAAGACGAAATACAAGTGGTCAGTAAGCATATTAAAAGGTCTTAAACATCATTAGTCATTAGAAAAGTGCAAATCAAAACTACCGTAAGATACCAGTTCATACTAACTGGGTTGGCTATAATCAAAAGACAGATAATAAAAAGTGTTAAGGATGATGTGGACAAATTGTGACCCTCTTACATTGTGGGAATATGAAAGGTTGCAGACACTTTTGAAAACAGTTTGAGAATTCCTCAAAATATGAAACATAGAGTTATCTTATGTCCCAGTTATGTCACTCCTAGGTATATATCTAAGATAAATAAAAACACATAAAAACTTCTTCATGGATGTCCATTGCAGAATAATGCATAATAGCCCAAACTGAAAGCTACACAAATGTCTATCATGATTAATGGAAAAACAAAATGTGATAATATCTATACAACGGAATATTACTCAACCATGAAAAAGAATGAAGTGATGATACATGCTACAAACTGGATAAACCTTAAAAACAATGTGCTAAGTCAAAGAAGCCAGTTACAAAAGGCCACAGACTATATGATTCTATGTATATGAATTGTCAGGGTTAGTCAAATCTATAGAAACAGAAATAGATTCATTATTGCTAGAGACTAAAGGTAGTAGGAGTTAGTGGAAGTGGGGGATGACTGCTAAATGATACATGGTTTCTTTTGAGTTGGATAAAAAAATTCTAAATTTAGACTGTAGCGATGGTTGTACAATTCTTTGCATATACTTTAAAACACTGAACTGTACACTTTAAAATGCTGAATTTTATGGCTTGTGAATTATATCTCAGTAAAGATAGTAACTCAGTTATTTGATAGACAATTCATTAGGAAAAACTAGAATTATATTTTAAGTTATGACCTGTGTTAGCTACTTATTTATGATTATAACTATATTCAGAGTAGTAATCAAATATAATTTTTTTTTCTGTAAAGATTGAATGTTTCCAAAAATGAACCTTCATAAATGCAATGCTATTTTTAAGCTTTCACTTTAAGTTTGGGGCACATGTACAGGTTTTTTAGATAGGCAAACGTGTCATGGGGTACTGTACAGATTATTTTATCACTCAGGTATTAAGCTTAGTGCCCATTAGTTATTTTTCTGACCCTCTACCTCCAGCCACCCACAGCTCTCCAATAGACCCCAGTGTCTGCTTCCCGCTATGTGTCCATGTATTCTCGTCATGTAGCTTTGACTTGTAAGTGGGAACATGTGGTAGCTGCTTTTCTCTTCGTGCATTAGTTTGCTAAGAATAATGGCCTTCAGTTCCATCCATGTTCCTGCCAAGGACATGGTCTTGTTCTTTTTTATGTCTGCAGAGTATTCTATGGTGTATATGTACCACATTTTCTTTTATCCAATCTACCATGGATGGGCATTTAATTAGATTCCATGTCTTTGCTATTGTGAATAGTGCTGCAGTAAACATATGCGTGCATGTCTCTTTATGGTAGAATGATTTATATTCCTTTGTTATATACCCAGTAATGAAATTACTGGGTCAAACAGTAATTCTGTTTTTAGGTCTTTCAGGAATTACCACATTGTTTTATACAATGGTTGAATTAATTTACATTCCCACCAACAGTGTATTAGCATTCTTTTTTCTCCACAACCTCGCCAGCACCTGTTTTTTGACTTTTTTTTTTTTGTTGTTGTTGTTTGAGATGAAATCTTGCTCTGTCACCAGGCTGGAGTGCAGTGGCGCAGTCTCGGTTCACTGCAACCTCTGCCTCCTGGGTTCAAGGAATTCTTCCGCCTCAGCCTCCCGAGTAGCTGGGACCACAGGTGTGTGCCACCACACCCGGCTAATTTTTTTGTATTTTAGTAGAGATGGGGTTTCACCATGTTGGCCAGATGATCTCTATCTATTGACCTCGTGATCCACCCGCCTAGGCCTCCCAAAGTGCTGGGATTACAGGCGTGAGCCACCGTGCCCGGCCTGTTTTTTGACTTTTTAATGATTGCCATCTAACTGGTGTGAGATGGTATATTATGGTGATTTTCATTTGCATTTCTCTAATGATCAGTGATATTGAGATTTTTTTCACATTCTTATTGGCTGCATGTGTGTCTTCTTTTGAAAAGTGTTTGTTCATGGCCTTTGTACACTTTTATAACAGGATCATTTTTTTTTCTTGTAAATTTGTTTAAGTTCCTTATAAATGCTGGATATTAGACCTTTGTCAGATGGAAAGTTTGCAAAAATTTTCTCCCATTTTGTCAGTTGTCTGTTTATTCTGTTGATAGTTTCTTTTACTTTGCAGAAACTCTTTAGTTTAATTAGATCCCGTTTGTCAATTTTTGATTTTGTTGCAATTACTTTGGCATCTTTGTTGTGAAATCTTTGTCTCTTCTTATTTTTAGAGTGGTATATCCTATGTCATCTTCCAGGATTTTTTTAGTTTTGGGTTTTACACTTAAGTCTTTAATCTCCTTGGAGTAGATTTTTGTAGTTTTGGGTTTTACACTTAAGTCTTTAATCTACCTTGAGTAGATTTTTGTATATGGTGTTAAGAAGGGATCCAGTTTCAATCTTCTGCATATGACTAGCCAGTTATTCCAGCACCATTTATTGAATAGGGAGTCCTTACCTCATTGCTTGTTTTTGTCAGCTTTGTTGAAGATCAGATGGTTTTAGGTGTGTGACCTTGTTATTGGGCTGTTTGTTCTGTTCCACTGGTTTATGTGTCTGTTTTTGTACCAGTACCATGCTGTTTTGGTACAAAACAGAGTAACTGTATCCCTGTAGTATAGTTTGAAGTTGGATAGCATGATGCTTGCTTACAGCTTTATTCTATTTGCTTAGGATTGCCTTGGCCATTTGGGCTGTTTTTTAGTTCCCTATGAATTTTAAAACAGTTTTATCTAGTTCTTTGAAGAATGTCATTGGTAGTATGATAGGAATAGCATTGAATCTGTAAATTGCTTTGGGCAATGTGGCCATTTTAATCCTATTGATTCTTCTTATCCATACGCATGGAATGTTTTTCCATTTGTTTATGCCATCTCTGATTTCTTTGTGAATGTTTTGTATTTCTAATACCTCCCTGGTTAGCTGTATTCCTAGGTGTTTATTTTTTTGCTGGCATTTAGGAATGGAACTCTGTTCCTGATTTGGCTCCCAGGTTGGCTGTTGTTGGTATTATGAAAATGCTAGTGATTTTTATATGTTGATTTTGTTTCCTGAGACTTTGCCATAGTTGTTCATCAGATCAAGGAGCTTTGGGCTGAGATGATGGGTTTTCTAGATACAGGATTATGCCGTCTGCAAACAGGGATAACTTGACTTCCTTTCTTTCTATTTGGATGTGCTTTATTTCTTTTTCTTGTCTGAAATCTCTGGCCAGGACTTCTAATACTATGTTGAATAGGAGTGGTGAGAGACAGCATCATCTTTGTCTTGTGCTGGTTTTCAAAGGGAATGCTTTCAGCTTTTGCCCATTCAGCATGATACTGTCTGCAGAACTGTCATAGATGGCTCTTATTATTTTGAAGTATGTTCCTTCAGTGCCTAGTTTATTGAGAGTTTTGAAAGTGAAGAGATATTAAATTTTATCTAAAGACTTTGCTGCATCTATTAAGATCATGTAGTTTTTGTCGCTAGTTCTGTTTATATGGTGAATCATAGTTACTGATTTGTATATGTTGAACCAACCTTGTATCCCAAGGATAAAGCCTACTTGAATGTGATGGATAAGCTTTTTGATGTGCTGCTGGACTTGATTTGACAGTATTTTGTTGAGGATTTTTGCATCAATATTCATAAAGTATATTGGTCTTTTTTTTTTTTTTTTTTTTTTTCCTGTTTTGTCTCTGCCAAGTTTTGGTATCAGGATGATGCTCGCTTCATAGAATGACTTAGGGAGGGGTCCTTCCTTTCCATTTTTGGGAATAATTTCAGTAGGAAGGGTATCAACTCTCAACTGTTCTTTGTATATCTGATAGAGTTCAAGTCTGAATCAATCTGGTTCTGGTTCTGGGCTTTTTGTGTGTGTGTGTGGGCTATTTATTACTGCTTCAATTTGAAGCTCCTTGTTGGTCTGTTCAGGGATCCAATTTCTTCCTGGCTCAGTCTTGGGAGGGTGTAGGTATCTAAAAATTTTCCCATTTCATCTAGATTTTCCAGTGTGTATGCACAAAAGTATTCATAATATTCTTTGATGGTTATCTGCATTTCTGTGAGGTCAGAGTAATATCCCCTTTGTAATTTATAATTGTGTTTATTTAGATCTTCTCTCTTTTGTTCTTTAGTAGTCTTACTAGCAGTCTAATTTATATTTTAAAAAATCCTGGATTCATTGATCTTTTGAAAGGGTTTTTATGTCTCAGTCTCCTTCAGTTGAGTCCTGATTTTGATTATTTCTTGTCTTCTTCTGGCTTTGTTTTGTTCTTGCTTCTCTAGTTCTTCTAGTTGTGATGCTAAGTTGTTAATCTGAGATCTTTCTAACTTTTTCATGTTAGTGCTATAATTTTCCTCTTAAGACTGCCTTAGCTGTGTCCCAGAGATTCTGGTTTGTTGTATCTTTGTTCTCATTAGTTTCAAATAACTTCTTGCTTTCTACCTTAATTTAATTATTTCTTAAAAATCATTCAGGAGCAGTTTATTCAATTCGCATGTAACTGAATGGTTTTGAAGAATTGTCTTAGTCTTGATTCCTAATTTTATTGTGCTGTGGTCTGAAAGAATAGTTATTATGATTTCAGTTCTTTGGTGCTTGCTGAGGAGTGTTTTGTGTCTGACTATGTGATTGATTTTAGAGTATGTGCCATGAGGTGATGAGGAGAACATATAGTCTGTTGATTTGGTTGGAGAGTTCTGCAGATTTCTATCAGGTCCACTGGATCCAGTACTGGATTCAGGTCTTCAATATCTTCGTTAATTTTCTGCCTTGATAATCTGTCTAATACTGTCAGTAGGGTGTTGAAGTCTCCCACTTTTATTGTTTTGGAGTCTAAGTCTCTTTGAAAGTCTCTAAGAACTTGCTTTATGAATCTGGGTACTTCTCTGCTGGGTGTGTATGTATTTAGGATAGTTAGGTCTTCTTGTTGAACTCTTTACCATTATGTAATGTCCTTCTTTGTCTTTTTAAATCTTTGTTGGTTTAAAATCTTTTTTGTCTGAAATTAGGATTGCAACTCTGATTTTTTTTCTGTCTTCCATTGGCTTGGTAGATTTTTCTCTATTCCTTTATTTTGAGCCTGTGGATGTTGTTGTATGTAAGATGGGTCTCTTGAAGACAGAATGCCAATGTTTCTTGCTTCTTTATCCAGCCTGCCATTTTGTGCCTTTTAATTAGGGCGTTTAGCCTGTTTACATTCCAGGTTAATATTGATATGTGTGGATTTGATACTGCTTTCATGATATTAGGTGGTTATTATGCAGTCTTTTGTGTGGTTGCTTTATAGTATCACTGCTCTGTGTACTTAAGTGTGTGTGTGTGTTTTTAGCGATGGTAATGATCTTTCTCTTCATATTTAGAGCTTCCTTTAGAAGCTCTTTTAAGGCATGTCTGGTGATAACAAATTCCCTTGGCAATTGCTTGTCTGAAAAGGATCTTATTTCTTCTTCACTTATTAAGCTTAATTTGGCCAGATATGAAATGCTGGGTTGGAATTTCTTTTCTTTAAGAATGTCTAATGGCTGGGCATGGTGGCTCATGCGTATAATCCTAGCACTTTGGGAGGCTGAGGTGGTTGGATCACCTGAGATCAGGAGTTCAGGACCAGCCTGACCAACATGGTGAAATCTTATCTTTACTAATAATACAAAAATTAGCAGGGCATAGTGGCATGTGCCTATAATCCCAGCTACTCAGGAGATTGAGGCAGAATAATTGCTGGAACCTGGGAGGTAGAGGTTGTAGTTAGCCGAGATTACACCACTGCACTTCAGCCTGGGTGACAGAGCAAGACTCTGTCTCAATAAATAATAAATACATAAAAAATAAAAAAGAATGTTTAATATTGGCTCTCAATTCGCTCTGGCTTGTAGGGTTTCTGCTGAGTGGTCCCCTGTTAGCCTTATGGACTTCCTTTTGTTAACTTACCTGATCTTTCTCTCTAGCTGCCTTCACAGTTTTTTCTTTGATTTCAACTATAAAGAATCTGATGACTGTGTGTCTTGGGGATCATCTTCCTGTGAAGTATCTTACTGAAGTTATCTGCATTTCCCGAATTTGAATGTTGGCCTCTCTAGCTAGGTTGGAGAAGTTCTCATGGATGATATCCTAAAACATGTTTTCCAAGTTGCTTACACTCACCCCATCTCCTTCAGGGACACCAATGAGTTGTAGATTTGGTCTCTTGACAGGATCTCATATATCTCAGAGGTTTTGTTCATTCCCTTTTATTTTTTTCTCTGTTCTTGTCTAACTGTCTTATTTCAGAAAACCAGTCTTCAAGCTCTGAGTTTCTTTCCTCAGCGTGTTCTATTCTGCTATTAATACTTGTGATTGCATTATAAAATTCTTTTAGCATGTTTTCAGCTCTATCAGGTTGGTTACATTCTTTTCTATACTGGCTATTTTGTCTATCAGCTCCTGTATCATTTTATTGTGATTTGTATCTTCCTTGGATTGAGTTTCAGTATATTCCTGCATCTCAATTATATTCATTCCTATCCATATTCTGAATTTTATTTCTATCATTTGAGCCATCTCATCCTGGTTCACAATTTTTGCTAGAGAGGTAGTGCAGTCATTTGGAGGAAAGAAGGCACTCTGGCTTTTTTAGTTGTCAGAGTTCTTGAGCTGGTTCCTTCTTATCTTTGTGGGCTGGTGTTTCTTTATTCTTTGGCATTGCTGACTTTTTTTTTTTTTTTTTTACTTTTACCCTATTTGATGATTTTGAGTGTTTGATTGCGCTATAAGGTAGGTTCAGCCAACTGACTTTATTTCTGGAATATTTTAGGGGACCAACACTCAGCTCCCGACTCTTGGACTGTGTGTTGTAATTCTGGGGGACTTTTATCAGCTCCAAACTTTGTTCTCTGTCTCCTTGAGGTTAGGAATCCATCGTGCTGGGGGTGCTGAGGTGCTCCCAGACCACTGTTCACTACACTCCAATGGTTGGTGTTAGCAAAAGTGTTTTATAGTGCAGTGGCAGTGGGATCCATCCTCATTTACACATGCCAGCAGCAGCAGCAGTGTGGTGGGGTGTACACTCGTTGGCTGCAGCAGGGTGCTAGCGGGTACCAGGGTGCCTGCCTCCATGCATGCAGTTACCAAAGTAGTGGAGGCAGCATGGCTCAATGGGGAGAGCAGGGGATCCCTGCTGGCAACTGTGCCCATGGCTGTGCTGCTGGTGGTATTAATATGAAGATGGGGCACTGGTGGCACACTCCTCATGTGCTGCAGGCAGGGTTGGTAACTCAGTGAGTGGGTTGGTCAGCTGTTCTCTATGCCTAGGATTACTCCCACACCAGTGTTGACAAGGGTGGGGCACTGGCAGGTGGGGGGCTGGCTGGCTTTTTCCTGCCAAGGCTTTTACTACAATGGTAGTCCAATATGGGATGGGGGGTATGGGGGCAGAGTGCAGTGCTGATGGGGCAAGAAGGGTTACCTCCCAGGCCTCTCATTTCTAACTCCTACAAACACTGCTGGCAAAGCTATGTGGGAGGTGGCCATGGGGAGGGAACCAGTGGGCTGGTGGATGGCATGGGGGCAGCCCCATTGAAGCTCTTTACCAGTCAGGCATAGTCTTCCTGTGAAAGAGCTATGATGTGGGCCCCCACAGCACCTGAGGCTGCACTATAAGCAGGTGTGGCCAGGCTGGGGCCCCCGGATAGGGCAGCAGACCAATGGAGGCTTAGTTTGTACCAGCCCTATCTGATGGGCAAGAGCACCCTGCAGAGTTTGTGTCCCACAGTTCCCCTAGGGCTAAAGTCTTCTATAGAAACAAGTCAAACCTGAGGGATGGGCATTCCTGGCTGTGTTCCTCTACAGAAACTCCCACACCAAACCCTCTGGGGTCTACATCAGCTCACATACTGCACCTACCACTTCTCTAGGTGGCTCTCTCTGCCAACTGAGTGTGTGGTGGTCAAGGGGTATCTAGCTGAGATTCCAGAAGCCCATGGCGAGAAGAGCTTGCTCTTTGCCAGTCCAACTCAGGGTCAGGAACAAGTCCGGGTGCAAAGTAGCCCTGTGCAGGGTTCCCAGCTTTCTGCCCCCAGCCAGACTGCTGTGTCAAATGTAGTTCTTTTAAAAGGAAAAATAAGTTTATCGAAAATTAGGGGCACCTATTTGAAATGTGGTTGGCCATATATGTAGTTCTGGAGAAAGATGAGGAAGCCATAGTTACTTACATTAAGAAGTACACAATTACAGACACAGTAACCACTTTGGTGCAGTGTGAGAGGATATATGTGATACTAGGCATAGAAGAGAAATGCATAGAGAACCTGAAGAAAGAAAACTTATTTCTCTGTGAGGCATGTTACAAAGGGTGATATGAGAAATTACTTGGGAGAAGTATATGGTAGAAATATTTTGTAAGAGGAATTCATGATTAAAGACATTATGCAATTCAAAATTTGTGTAATTAAAAACTAATTTTAAAGGTTGGCCGGTGTTATTACCTACAAGTTAAAGTGGCATTGGTAACTGCAACACTATAAACAAAGTTTATTATTCATTTCTGATGATTTTGAAATGATTTAATTATTGACAAAATACTTCTTTTGGGAGATTCACATCATTTTAAATTTTGAGTAAAAAGTGGTATTTTAATAATGTTTCCTATTATACTCTATGAAGTAAGAACAATTGGAAGTAGCTCAATTGTGCCTGTGTTGTAGGCAACAAGATTTCACCAACAAGAACAGGGCAGGTAGAAGATTTTTTGTAATACCTATAGATGCAACATTGCAAGGTGTACTTCAAAGAATTGTTAAGAAATCATATCTTTTATATACTATAGATATCTCTGACTGAAAGGTGCTATAATATAACCCTTAGTGGTAATGTGAGAGCCATTTTTGTATCTATAAAAATGATTTCAGGCCTGTAGAATCAAAGCTGAATACTGACTGAGTATTTTAGGTGAGGCCTAATCATTCTAAGTGATCTAAATTCCCTCAAAACTAAGAGTAAAAGATTTAACAGAAAAAGAAAATCCTGTGAATAGGCTGGTACTTGGTAAGACAAAGGCATGACAGTAAAGTTAAATTTTGTTCTGAATGATGTTTTGTTCCCTCTGGGCAGTGTCCTGAATGCTTCATGAAGAGTAAGTGTCTGAAAAGAAGGGAAGTCCCATGTTGGAATGCACACCAACTAAATTAATTTATTTCCTTTTGCTTATAACTTATCAATTCCACAGGACATACATTTTTAGGCAGTAGTTCATTTTGAATTGTTATAATATTGAAGAATTTGTCCTTCATGGAGCATGTCTTGGATTTTTATTCCATGCCTTTTGTTAAACTTGTTCTTTTTTGGTTCACACTAAATTAGTCAAAACCCTTATTAGAAAGCAACAAGAAATTAGGTTAGCCCAGGAGCAAAAGTGCTTATGGATTATTTCGAGAAAAATAATTCAGGCTTGCTGCATACGATTGACAGAGGCAAATATAGTGACATTTTTTTCAGCTGCACAAAATTTAGGGCATCTCAGAGAAAGCAAAATCTTTCGTGTTCATAATATTCTGTATGTTATTAATTTCAGTGTCAAAAATTGTTATTCATCGCTTTATTTAAATGACCGTGATTGTTAAAAAATGCTAAAAATGTAAGCTCATGGACAGAACATGGGAATTGTATCACTTGTTCTTTTTTAAGATTGCTTCTGTCAGCTCTTGGCACATCAGCTGGGGAAAATAAAGAAAAAACATCATTTCCTCAGTTTTGATTGTGAGCTTGGAGAAGTTACAAAAGTATGCATCTAAGTAATATTTTTATAGTCACTTGTTTTCTATTTGTAGTCCGCTGCCATTTAAAAAATGATTGTATCATACTTTAAATTTAAAATGTATTGGTAATATGAAGGCTACCTTCCTTAAGGAAGTATTTGCTTAATTCTCTATAGTCTCCATGGATGCCAGGTGTCTTAGTCAGTTTGGGCTGCTGTAACAAATACAGATGTTCCTCCATTTACAATGGGGTTACAACCCATTAGACCCTTTGCAAGTTAAAATATCATAAGTTGAAAATGCATTTAATACACTTAGTCTACTAAACATAGCTTAGGCTAGCCTACCTTAAACGTGCTCAGAACACTTACATTAGCTTACAATTGGGCAAAAGCATTTGGTAACACCATGCACTATAGGGTATTTGTCATTTACCCAGTGACACCATGGCTGAATGGGAGCTGCGGCTCACTTTCACTGTCCAGAACTACAAGAGAGCATTGTGCTTGCATATTGCTAACCCAGGAAAAGATCAAAATTCAGATTTCAAAGTACAGTTTCTAATGAATGTATGTTGTTTTCAGCAATCTTAAAGTTTAAAAAAAATCAACCATTGTAAGTCAGGAACCACCTGTACAATGAAGAAAAGAAAGTTTCTGAAACTAGGAATTAGCCTCACCACTTTGTATTTTGTTTCAGTGGCTCCTGTAGTTATTTCCTTCAAGAAATTTGTCCCCTAAACCTGTATTGTTCAGAATAATTATTTTAACATAGTCACATAGAACATATAAGGTAGTCACTTCAAAAAAAAAAGATATTTTTCAAGTTCAAGGGAAGGAAAAAGTTAAACAAAAAGCACTATGATTTTTGATGAGCACTTTCTCAGAGATCTGGGCAAAGTAGGAGAACGTTATGTGATGCCAGCTAAGAATATCAAGTTCTATGTGGTTTAAACCAGAGTAATGCTGGGATGTTGACCTCAGCTGCCAGAGAAAAAGTCTATAGTGGGCTGCACCCTGTGAAATCCCCTGCTCCAACATGAATTTTGGTCTCTAGACTCATGTTATTTAATTTTTCAGGGCAGCCTCTACCTTAGTAACAGGTGTCTGGGATTAGAAGTAAAACCTCAGCTGCAGTGATGTCTCACATGCATTCTGCTTATAACTCATATGAGATACTGGGACTTGCCTATTGGAAGGAAGGAATAAGATGCCTCTCAGAGCAGCTGACATTGTTGACATTCCTCCCATAGAAGGAACAGGAAAAAATACGCTTCTATCTTGAACACATACAACTTGCTAACACAAGAACTCTTCAGGGAGATAGGCAAGTCTTATCAAGTTTGTTTCTTCACTATTTTCTTATTAAATTGACTACTGTGTATCATTAAAATAA
This sequence comes from Cacajao melanocephalus, assembly GCA_963573385.1. Classification (NCBI taxonomy): domain Eukaryota; kingdom Metazoa; phylum Chordata; class Mammalia; order Primates; family Pitheciidae; genus Cacajao; species Cacajao melanocephalus. The sequence goes on along the minus strand of CAUYLG010026326.1, from coordinate 71,963 downwards.
GAAAAGCTTATGAAAATGATTAACACTTAGGTCTAATATTTTCTTTGAATATTTTCTATTGGTAAGTAATTATTATATCTACAACTAGAATTAATAATTAAAAATAAAAACATATCCTATTTGAAAACTACAGATTCTATTAGAAGCATCAAATTAAAAAATCTAAGTTGGGTGGTTCAGGTTAGTAAATATGTAAGTGCTTTTCATGTAAATGGTGTCCAACAAAGAAAAGGAAAGATCTCTGGGTATATATGTTCAATGAGGTATGTACTTTCGTGAAGCCACTGCAAGGTTAGCAGTTTTAATTAAAAAAAAAAAAAATCCAGGGGTTATGTGGTTCAAGAGAGAGAAAAAAATAAAACTACTGCAGTCATCTGGGAAAGAAGGTTTAAGAAGAAAATGCAAGCTTACGTTCTCTATGTGACAGAAGCTTTGTTAAATGTTGACGTGTAAAATCTACTCGTTATTTGTTTTTTGAAACTTACAATTAGAAAAGACTTAACGATACTGTGGTCCAAACAGTTTACTTTCAACAGTCCCAGAAATTCTAAGTGACTAGTTGTGTGAATTGGAAATGACTTCTTAGCCACTATGGGCTTCAGTGTTTCACACTGTAAAAAAAAATGTATTCTATAAGTTTATCTCCAACCATAAAATTCAAGGCTATTTCTTTAATTTTAGTGCAATATTTGTAACTATTCACTCTAAAGAAATTTCATTACCTGTAATAAATATCTTCCATCAATTTTGTGTCAGTGTATGTGTGTCTGTGTTTATTTGTGTACATTTATCTGGCAAAGAGTTGCCAGGTAGATTTAGTAAAAGATAAATACAGGTTCAAGAAAATGGCCACAATGAGCATTTTTTTAAATGAAATTATAAGAAGTTTGAAAGTTGCTGAATGGTACAAAAATAATATGAAAACACTAACTATACCTCACACCCCGGTTTAACAGTTGTTAACTTTATGCCATATTTGCTTAAAGAATATATATAAAATTTAGAAATAAAATGTTATAATTCAGTCTGGCTTCGAACCTCTCTTTGATCTTATTTACTTTTCTCCTTTTTCATAGGTAACCACCATTCTAACGACTATTATATGTGCCTTTCCCATCTATGTTTTTAAACTTTACCACTTATGGGGGATATCATTAAAACAATGCATAATGTTGTTTGGTTTGTACTAAAAATACACATAAATTATATTTCATTGACTATGTACACACTAATTTTCTACTGGTTAATGTATTTTTGAGATTTACCCATGTAGACATCTTTAACTTGATGCACTCTATTATAAAATTTATTGATTCTTCCCTAGATGGTCAGTTAATTCCACTAAGATAAATAATGTTATGGTGAACCTACTTGTATTTGTATATGATTAATTGTTGGGTTGCTAGAAATTACCAACGATTTACAAATCTCCAATATGAGAGTATCAAAATAAGTGTCCTCGGCAACACCATTAAGTGTGTGGAAGTTTTAGTTTTTCTATATCACCAACATTTTGGTTTAACACATTTTAAAATGTTTGCTTGGTTTGAGGTACCATTGTTTAAATGTTCACTTCTCTAGTAATAAAGTTAAGCATTTTTCTGTAAGTATTGGCTATTGAGGTTTCTTCTTCTGTTAGTTGCCTATGCATATCCTTTATACCTTTTCCTTTTAGGTTTTTGTTTGGTAGAGGTGTCTTGTTCTTGTTGATTGGTAAGAAATTTTTTTGGAGGGCACTAATCTTTGCCAGTTATGGGTGTGGCACATCTCTTCACTGTCTTTGTACCTTGTGTATTTCACTTTAAAATAATATAGTCTTTGTTTTCTATAGAAGTTTTTTTATGCTAGTTTAAATATAGTTTATAGGTTTAATTTAAATATAAATCTTTTACGTTATTATTTTTTCTGTCTTGTTTAAGAAATCCTTCCCTATTCACACTCCATAAAGCTATTTTATATTTCCTCTAGAAATTAGTTTGTCTTTAAAAATTTTTCATATATACCTAAAATTATTTTCTGTCATGCTGATCCACTTACAGATAGACATGAGTAAAAAAGTGTATAAGGCTGTGATAACAGTGTTAGTGAAGAGGTAAGAGAAGGCATGGCAAGTGCAAGGAAATGAAAAAAAAAACACAGTTAAGTTGAATCATAGGGTATGTCATTGGATGAGTGAAAAGGGGAAAAAAGTAAGTAAGTAAAGCCAGATGGGTCTCATTATATGAGGTCTTAAATCCATTTAAAGAGTTTGGTTTTTATATTGAGATTAGTAGGAAACAACAGTTGCAAGGTGTTAGTAGAGAATAGCATCATCAAAGATCTATTCATTTTAACAATGATTACCTGTAATGTGGAGAATGACTGGAAGAGGTGGGATGAGGCATGGAAATGAGGAAGGAAGGAATCATGTAATAATCCAAGATCAAGTCGATGACAGCTGAGTCTAGTATAGAGACAGTTCCTGTACTACACATCTCCAGAGGTAAATTTAGTAATGTAACTAGATTACATGTAATGTCAATCATAATAGCTTTGGCTATCAAGTATATAGAAGTTAATGATGATGAAAAAACACTTAAAAGTTGTGAAGAGAATATTTCAACTGGGACCCATAAAGGCACTTTAAGAAATGTCTCATAATTCATTGAGCAGCATAGATGTCATGAACATCGGAACAATTTAGAGAATCTACAAGGTCAACAGAGGAGAAAAGAATCTGTTGAAAATCAGACTCACCTTTAAAGAGTGACTTTGTTATAAGCATTTCTTTTAAGTTTGATGTAATTCCATGTGTTTGTTTCTGCATTTGTTGCCTGTTCTTTTGGGGCCCTATCCAAAACATCATTGCCCATGCTAATATCATGGAGCTTTCTCTCTCTGTTTTTTTAATAGCAGTTTTATGATTTCAGGTTTTAAGTTTAAATCTTTCATCCCTTTTAAGCTGATATTGACTTAATACAGTTTTTTTTTTAGTATATGGTGTGAGAATAGGGTCTACTTTCATTCTTTTGCATGTAGATATCTAGTTGTTCTAATACCATTTATTGTCCAAATACCATTTATTGAAAGGGCTGTCCCTTTTCTCACTGTGTGTTCTTGGCACCTTTGTCAAAAATCAATTTACCCTAAATGCATGAATTTATTTCTGGGCTTTCTATAATATTCTGTTATAGTAATCTTATATCTGTTTTTTATGCCAGAACCATGCAGTTTTGATTACTGTAGCTTTGTAGTATAATTTAAGGTCAGGTACTGTGTTAACTGCAGCTTTGTTCTTTTTGCTCAAGATTGCTTTGGCTGTTCAGGATATTTTGTGGTTTCGTACAAATGTTAGGATTGTTTTTTCCATTTCTTTGAAGAATGTCATTGGTATTGTGATAAGGATTGTACTGAATCTGTAGATAGTTTTGAGAAGTGTGCACATTTTAGTAATATTAATTCTTCCAATCCATGGTCATGATATATCTTTACATTTTTTGTATTCTCTTCAAATTATTTTTTATTATGATTATGGTATTTAATGTACATTTTAAAATATTTCAGGTAATTTGTATTATTTTCGTAATATTTAACTTTTATTTTAAGTTCAGGGTTACATGTGTAGGTTTGTTATGTAGGTAAACTTGTGTCATGGGGGTTTGTTTTGTAGATTATTTTATCACCCAGGTATTAAGCCTAGTTCTCATTAGTTATTTTTCCTGATCCTCTCCTTCCTCCCACCCTTTACCCTCTGATTGGGTCCGGTGTCTGTTGTTCCTCTCCATGTGTCCATGTGTTCTCATCATTCAGTTTCCACTTAAAAGTGAGAACATTTATTTGATTTTCTATTTCTGTGTTTGTGAGATATTATATGGCCTCCAGCTCCATCTATGTTTCTGCAAAGGATATGATCTCATTCTTTTTATGGCTACATAGTATTCCATGGTATTTGTGTACCACATTTTCTTTATCCAGTCTATCATTGATGGGCATTTAAGTTAATTCCAAGTCTTTGCTACGTTTCAATTTCTTTCCTCAATATTTAACATTTTTCGTTGTAAAGATCTTTTACCTCCTTGGTTAAATTTATTTCTAGGTGTCTTTTTTTATAGCCATTGTAAATGGGATTGTTCACCTGATATCACTTTTCTATTGGTGTATAGAAATGCTACTGAATTTTCCTGTTGATTTTGTATCCTGCAACTTTATTGACTCTAATTTTAACAGTGTTTTTTGTGGAGTCTTTAGGGTTTTCAATATGTAAGGTTGTCCTGTCTGCAAACTGGGATAATTTCATTTCCTCCATTCTAATTTGGATACTCTTTATCTCTTTCTCTTGCCTAGTAGCTGTAAAAATGGTGAAAGTAGGCACCCTTGTCTTTTCCAGATCTTAAAGAGAAAGCTTTCAACTTTTTCCAATTTAGTATGATGTCAGCTGTGGGTTTGTCACATAAGGACTTTTTTGTGTTGAGGTGATTTTCCTCTATATATAATTTGTTGAGGGTTTTTATCATAAAGTGATGTTGGATTTTATCAAATGCTTTTTCTGCATCTATTGAAATGATCACATGAGTTTTGTCCTTGATTATGTGAATGCAGTGTATTACATTTACAAATTTTCATAAGTTGAACCATCTTTGCATTCCTGGAATGAATCTCACCTGATTATGGTGAATTATCTTATTAATGTGCAAGTTTTTTTTTTTTTAAATAGAAAAGAAAGAAAAGCTGTTTTGGAGATTCATAGATTTAGACACACCTATATCAATATATTTATTGTGTGGGCATATAACTCAGCTTGAGACCCTAGTTTTCAAGAGATAAAGGGCAATAAAAACCTATACCTAATAAAGTTGCCTACAAAAAAAAAAGGTTGACCTCCAAATTGGAAAGTCAACCTTTTCTGCTTCTTTCTATTCTCTGTTTTATCCCACTCTTTATTTTGTATGTGTGTGTGTAGTTCAATAATTATTTGTCTGAATTTGGTATTCTGATGGTTTCAGCAGCATTAAGGCCTAAACTATAACATTGGAGAAACTGTATGTGAGGAGGGGTAAATCTAGGAGCCAAAATACTATTTATGCAATTATTGTATTGGGTGATATACATTCTTAGTTCCAAGCACCAAGTGAAAGGTAAAAATTTGATGAACTCTATTTATAATTTGAGAATTATCATAATCTTATAAATATACTTTAAATTCTATCTGTTTTAATTTAGATAGGGAAACTAACAAGTACATTAATATTACAGGGCATGCGATAAATCCATTTGGTATTCTTTCCTATAAAGCATTGGTTTCCAACCTGAGATCCTCATGGAAATTATATGCCCAGTTTTATGTCCACTGAAATTATATGCTCAGTTTTGTGAACAGAAATGTGAGTATAGAAAATATGCACACAGAAAAGGATTACAAATTTTATGGTCTCCTCTTCTTTACCACCAATCTACTGATCTAGACTAAATATTTCCTGTTTCTTTACGTTTTCCTTTTCTTTTTTTAAAAAAATCTTTTATGTATTGTAAAAATGGAAGAGGGAGAGATTATTTTATTTGCTTGAGTTGAATGCCTTAAGAAGGCACTGGTAAGACCTCTGTAAGAACTATAACATTTTTTTTCTATTCCCACTTCCCTTCATCTGAGCTTTATGTCTTTGGATGACTTCTAGATTACTCCCAACTTTGTCCATCCTTTACCTTCTGCCAATTTTCCAGCTAATACTTTCTTCAATATCCCTCAAAAACCCTATCGTTTCTCTAAATTGCAGCAGCTCTGAGTAATGCAGTTTTGTCTTCTGGCTTACTTAGACATCCACGCCTAAAATTGTATAGAGTATGAGTGTCTCTGTGTGTATGTTTGCATATGTGTGCATGCAAATGTATGCATATGTTATTTCTTCTCAAATGCCTCAACTGAAGTTGAAAACTGTATTTTACTTGTGCAAAACCCAGATAATTATTTTCATAACCAGTGTCAGTTTGAATCAGTAGAAGACAGTAGATATCCAAAGTGATCTGTTAGTTTTACATTGATTTTGCCAGTTTGATTAAAAAATCTGTTGGTAGCTTGATATTTGCAAAATTGAGACCAGCATTTGTGCTTAGTGCTTTCTTCTTACTCACTGAAGGGAAGAATCAAATTGAAGGGATTCTTTATAGTTGCTGTCTGAATGAGACATAACATTTAGTTAATAAACTGTTCTTATAATTACTGTTATGAGAAAAAAGTGTTCGTAAGTAGTTTGTAAAACTTATCTCCTCATTATATATCTAGCACGCAAATAAGCTTTAAGGCAGTAGATTTCCACCACAATTTTCTAATTTTTAAATTCTCTTATTATTCCAGGTTTTAAAATTCTCTCATTATTCTAGGTTTTTTATTTCCTCTTAAGTAGCTCAGTAGTAAAAGCTATCTATACTGTGCCTTGATAAATCTTCTCATTAAAAAAAATATACTCTGCATGCATCTCTTCATAGAATAACTAAGGGACAGACATTTTGAACAAGAAATTTTGACCTGAAGAACAAGTCTAGTGGGAGCATTAATAAAAGCCCTCATTTACTGAGCTTATTTTATGTAATGCTTATTACAACCCTTTGAGTAGGATTATTATAATCTGTGTGTTACATATTATGAGACTGAGTCTAAGAGAGTTTGAATAATTTCCTTTAATTTATGTAGTTAACGGTTGGCAATACCAGGATTCTGGCTCTCACAGGATCATACTGAGGATTTAAGAAATTGAAATAGGTAAACCAGTGACAGCAATAGCAACAATGGCAGAGCTCTTTCTACTCCTCTATCTATAATCTTTTTCACTGTAAAGTTTCATCCAGATGGCTATACAAGCATCCTTATATTACCTGTTTTGATTTGCATGACAATTGTCAGGTTGACTGAAAGCTTCCCATTTGTCTTGAATATATTCTTCCTCATTATCTCAAAACCACCTTTATAAACATTCAACTCTAATCCCAACTTCAGGACTCTCTCCTGTTCCAAAGCCTTTCCTAGGGCTTTCTTTATTAGTTAACCTTCTCCTTCAAAGGAGGGTCTCCTTTCTTCGATTGGTGGCCTGAGCTAACCATCCCAGTCTAAAGAAATGGCATAGGGTTTATAAACTGTGTTCTGAAATCAGGAAACCATGTACTTCCTTTAGCATTTCTTGTCCCTCTAAGAGATACACAATGCTCAGGCTCTTTTCAATGGCAAACTACTGTTTGCTGTTCAGGCTTTCTTCCTAAATACAGGTCTAAGGAACTGAAGCTGCTTTTTTCTTTCTTCTCATCTTAGGGATATATATTTGCAAGGCTTGTTAACAGAGTATAATTAATTTGTATTGACTTTTATGTTAGAGAGTGAGAATTTCAATCTTTCTCCTTTTGCTTCAGATAACACCTCAGATAAAACTACATTGATCAAAGTCTCCACGTGATCCTATATTGTAGACAGAAGATGCCCTCTTATATGTTAAGCAAGAGATAGCTCTATTATCTCAAAAATGCAATATGTATCCCTGAAAACTTCCAAAAAATATAATATTATCCTTACCTTTCTGCGTATCTAAGAACCCCTCTGGGCATTTCCTCATGGAAATAGTGATTTTCTTTTGCTTCATCTCTGCCATAGGGCTAGTCAGTTCCCAAGCCCTGCTGGGAGCTCAGGTATGAGAGCATAAACTTGTTTGACTGAGAGACTGAGATGTGCCTAAGGAGACTTGGTCCTTAGATCCATAATGCTTTTGATGCTTGCAGTATTGTTTCCTACCTGGAACTATGTGCTGTTTCACAGCCTACAGGAGGAGAGTGTGCTGTTGTCTCTTCATACATTTGAAACACACTTGCTGAGCTTTTTTAATTTAAAGGGAAGGAAGTACTATTTTATTTGACATATGAGGCACTGATACTTCCCTGAGATTGAAGAAGTCACTGCTTCTATTACCTTGACAAAGAAAGATAATACACTGACTATGACACTGCGAGCTAAAGGGAAACTCTGAACATTCTGTATTTCCACAGTTACTCATATCATATTTTTATGGATACTTAGTATACACCAGGCACTTTGCATACATAAGCTCATTCAGTCTTCACAGAAACACTGGAAGGTAGTTGCTATTATCTCCACTTAATATTCACACAAACTAGATTCAGAGAGGTTAAATAACTTGCTTATGATTGCTTAAATAGTAAGTGGCAGAGCATTAATTCAAAGCCAAATCTTTTGGCACCAATTTGATGCTCTTTTTACTCTGCCTAGTATTTACAAAAAGGCACTTTAGCAACTTTGAGACCACCAAAACCATTCTGAACAAAAAGCTATGGTTAATAAATTTTGTACGTGGTAGGTACTTAATCAGACGCCTGTTTTAACAGTGAATGAGTCTTAAATAGAGGCATGTAATAGATAATCATGTAGTTACATGAACCTTAACTACCTTAAAACTGTTAGACAACTTTAATTACCTTTTCTTAATGATCTGGATGATAATATTATAGGTGAGAATTATTCATTGTCTAAAACTTTCTCAGTACACAAATATTGACATATAAGATAGGCCAGAAAATCTCCTCTTTTTCTGAGTTCATGTATGATTAAATGTTTTTACCATTCGCATGGATACTTGCTTATGTAATAATTATTTTAAATTGTGTACATGTGTATTTTTGTCTTTTTTCCTCCACCATATTGTCACTTCCATTTGAACACACTACCTACATAAAGGAAAGCAAGTGCAGTGATGTGAAAAGAGCACTGACTTCAGGATCCTGTGGATTAGGCTTGAAAGCATCCTCTACTAGTAAATGCCTATGAGAAAGTTTCATAACATTTTAGCTCAGTTCCTTATCTGAAAAATGGAGATAAATATATATACCTTTCAGTGCTGATATGAAGCTTAATTGAGAAAGCATATGTTAAGCAGAAATAGAAACACGAGAGAAAATATTAAAAATATAAGAAGAAAACATGGAGGGAAGCTCCATGACATTGGCCTGAGTGATGCTTATTTGGCTATGACCCTAAAAGCACAAGCAACAAAAGCAAAAATAGATGAGTGAGATTACATTAAACTCAAAAGCTTATACACAGCAAAGAAAACAATCAACAGAGGAAAGAGATAACCAGCCGGGTACAGTGGCTCATGCCTGTAATCCCATCACTTTGGGAGGCCAAGGCAGGTGGATCACGAGGTCAGGAGTTCAAGACCAGCCTGGCCAATATAGTGAAACCCCACCTCTACTAAAAAATACAAAAAATTAGCTGGGTGTAGTGGCATGCACCTGTAGTCCCAGCTAATCAGGAGGCTGAGGCTGGAGAATCACTTGAACCTGGGAGGCAGAGGTTGCAGTGAGCCGAGATCGCGCCATTGCACTCCAACCTGGGCGACAGAGTGAGATTCCATCTCAAGAAAAAAAAAAAAGATAACCTACAGAATGGGAAAAAAATATCTGCAATCCACATATCAGATGAGGGATTAATATCCAAAATATATAAAGAACTCAACTCAATAGTAATAAAACAAATAATTTGATTAAAGAATGGGCAAAGGGCCTGAATAACCGTTTCTCAATAGGAGATGTAAAAGTAGCCAAAAGGTATATGAAATGAATGCTCAGAATGCCAATAATCAGAAAAATGAAATTAAAAGCATAATGAGACATCACCTTCCAACTGCTAGATTGGCTGTTATCAAGAAGATGATGATAATTAGTATTGGTAGGGATGTGCAGAAAAGGGAACTCTTGAATACTGTTGGTGAGAATGTAAATTAGTATATCCATTGTGAAAAACAGTATGGAGGTTCCTCACAAAATTAGAAATAGAGCCAGCATATAATACAGCAATCCCAGTACTGGGTACATATTCAAAGGAAATGAAATCAGTATTTCAAAGAGATATCTGCACTCCCATGTACATTGTAGCATAATTTATAGCCAAGATATAGAATCAACATAAGTGTTCATCAAGGGATGCATGGTTAAAGAAAACATAGTATATATGCAAAATTAAGCCAAAAAAAAAAAAAAGGGGGAAAGCCTGTTATTTGTGACAAAATGAATGAACCTGAAGGATATTAAATGAAGTAATCCTGGCACAGGAAAAAAGTACCATATGACTTCACTCAGATGTGGAACCTAAAACAGTTGATCTCGTAAAAATAAAGAGTAGAATGTTAGTTGCCAGGGGCTGGGATGCTTGGGGGATAGAGGGTGTGGTGGAAAGATGTTGGTCAGTGGATCCAAAATTTTAGTTAAATCAGATAAATAAGTTCAAGAGATCTATTTGTACAACATAGTGACTACAGTTAATAATATATTGTATTCTTAAAAAATATTGAGAATATGTTACATTTTCTTAACACAAATGTAATATTGTGAAATAACACACAGATCAGTTAGCTAGGTTTATTCATTCCACAATGTATTCATACTTCAAAATATAATGTCGTATGCAATAAATACATACAATTTTACTAAATTCTGGTAATTTGTTGGCGTATTGTTTGGATTTTCTATATACACAATCATATCACCTGTGAATAATAACAGTTTTTCCTTTCTCTTTTTCTTTTATCTCCTTTCCTTTCCTCCTGTCCCCTCCCCATCTCTCTCTTTTCCCCACTTCATTCCCTTGTAGTTTTTATTTTCTCTTGTCTTACTCTTCTGACTATAACTTCCAATAAAATGTTGAATAGAGGCGGTGAGAGCAAGCATCGTCTTTCCTACTCTCAGAAAGAAAGCTTTCATTGTTTCACCTTAAAAATATTATTTTTTACTCTAGGTTTTTGGTAGACATTCTATCATGTAAGGAATGTTCTCTTTTATTCCTTGTTTGCCAACGATGTATATTTAAAATTATGAAAAGATGTTGAAATTATCTGGACTCTTGAGCAACATTTTTTAAAGATATTATTTTCCCCTTTAATTGGTTAACATGATGAATGGCATTGATGGTTTTCTTTTCTTTTTTTTTTTCCCCTCAATTAAGCATTTGTGGCTATAAAATTCCCTCTCAGTGGTGATTATACTGTCCATGATGTTGACATTGTGTCATTTTGGAGTCTTGATATCATGTGGGAGCTCCATTCACCCATCTAAATGGAAGTTTATGGATATAGCGTTCAACAAATACCCCTGGACTGAAACACCCTGAATGCTCACTTATTTTTAAATTGCTGTGGTCACTTTTTTTGGTCTTGGAGTTTTCATTACTTTTTTGAGAGATCATTATGCATTTAGAAAGTTGTTTTTAAATATTTTATCTACTATATTTAGTTGTTTCCAACAGCCTGGTTTTTGGGGTATCTGTTATATATGTTGTTGGAAACAAATGTCTAATATATTATTTTTTTTCAAAAATACTGAAGCATATATACTAAACTGTCAAATTGTGTTAAATCTGAGTGAGGTATACATAGGTGTTTGTTATGTTATGCTGTAATGTTTGTATATTTTAAAATAAACCAGTTATTTGCAATTTTTGAAGATAGTCCTTTTCTGCTTATTAGGGAAAACATTCAGCACCTTTTAAAATCCTTGATTTTCCCTTCCCTTTAGATAATTCTCATTTCCCTTCGGCGTCAAAGTCATTTTCCCTGTGACACTTCTAAGAGGGACTTTTCTCTCCTTTCATCTCATGTTTGGTGGTGGGAAATCCCAGAGCCATAAGCAAAATAGCCTAAGGGCATATGTGCTGCTTTTGTCTATAAAGAGTGGTAACTATTAAATCTTCATACTAACTTTCTAACATTTTTTATTTCTTTGTCAAAGTCACTTGTTTCCTCACCTCTGTTTTATAAGGTTTAGGGGAGATTTTTTTAAAACTTTAAATCAGAAATGCATCTAACTATAACCAGAAGCAGCAGATGTGAACTTATATGTGGGAGATTAAAAGGGTAAAGTCACTGCCTTTCTATTCTTCCCCAAGCTAAATCTCAATTATGAATACAGCTTTCAACCCTTCCTTGTGCCTGCTTCCATATACAGGTTGAAGGCATTACATTGTCTGGGACAGAGCTACAATTTGTGTCATCAGGACATGCCCGGAAACGATGCCATCTGTTAAATGACTCACTATTAGAGAACAGACTCACATGATGGGCTTTTAGAGGCTGAACTTTATAAAACTGAACACTCGTAAAAGGAAACTTGCCAGCTTCATAGGGGTGTTTTAGGGTTAGAATTGCAACACCAGAATCAACATGAACTTGGATTAAATTTAAAATATACTTTCATTGCTATTACTTTTTAAACATATCTATCTCTGTATCTTTAGCTGTCTTTTGGAGGAATTAATGAATAAGTATTCTGTTTCTAAATATATAAACAGAACTAAAATGGCTTTTCCTTTTGGACACTTCTAGAACCATTGATATATGATTCTTTTCTTTAGCATACTTTGCACATATTTTATGTAAGAGTTTACATATATTTATTTTGCTTCCACTTTTTTGAGAGGATCTTTGATAGTTTAAAGAATTAAATTTATAAAAATTTAGGTACAGATGTATTTTTCAGTCTTTAGTAGATCCATATTTTGTGTATCTCCATGTATTTTAAGAGGTTATGAGCTAAAAAGGTTAATTTTTTAAAACTATTTATTTTTTTAAACAAAGTTAAATAACAATAACAGCAAGGCTAAAGAATAATGAAATTAGGCAGAATATGGATCAGATGTTTGGCACAGGAAAAACTTTCCAGTTTACATTAGTTTAATAAAAGGTTTCAATTTGGCTTTTTAATGTACTATGGAATATTATAACTATTTCTGATTTTTGTAATGCATTTTCATGTTTTGTTCCTTTATTGTTGTTCCATAAAGTTCATTCACTGCCTTTCCATTTTATTTTTTTCAAATAAAATCTCAGATAAAATGCAGTTCCACATTTATGGGAGATAATAAAAAAGCAGAGCTCAGGGTGATACATATGTGACTTATGTTTAGCTGCATTGTTTTATGAGATACCATTAGAAGGCAGGAGAGGATAAGTGCTATGAAAAAGGAAAATGCGTTATTGTTTTTGGTAGACCATTCATAAACATTGGAGATATCAAAAATGAGTGAGACAGCAAAAAATACATAATTTCAAGAGGTAATTGAAATCTGTAAATTAAAAAAGTATTTTAACACTTCAAGATGATAATCTTATTTATTGTATATTTCCATCTCTACATATGCATTTTTCTTGAGCTACTCAACAGGAATCTAAATACAGAAGGTGAGAAATAAAGATTGGCATTTATACAATTCTAGCCTGTATTTTATTGAAAAATGTGGTGCACAGTTCGATGTTCAAGTTATTTTGGGTAATACAGAATTGATTGTGAATGAAAGTACCCTTTCAGAGATCTTGGAAGGATTAGACTTCTCTTAATTTGGCAACTTCTATCTGCTTCCCTTCTTCTACCGTTTCCGTTTATTCAGCAATACCATAGGGCTTTTTTTTTTTTTTGGTAAAATATTGACAGACATAAAAACATACTCTCACCATTGAATTAGTAAGCAAAAATTGTTTAAAGAAAATCTTAATTGCCAGAGTATCAAATCAAATTTGTCTTCTAGCTACTAATCACTTCAATGTAATAAAATTCCTTTACAACCAAAAAGTCAAAAAAGTTTTAATAATGTAACAGCTTCAAAGCCATCGCAAGAATCTGAAATTTGAGCAACTCAAAGAATGGCTTCATTTTTTTTGAGTTGAACCCTGAAGTTTTGTACCCTGTAATCTATATCTCCTCTCTCTACCAAACCCTAGTGACTATCATTCTACTCTGTATTGCTATGGGTTCAAATTTACGCAGTATTTGTCTTTCTGTGTCTGGCTTATCTCATTTAGCATAATGTCCTCCAGGTTCAACCATGTTTTTACAAATGACAGGATATCCTTCTTTTTAAAAACTGGATAATATTTCATTGTATATAACTTTACCCATTCATCTGTTGATGGACACTTCAGTTATAAGAAGAATAAATATGGAGACCTAATGTACAATATGGTGACTATAGTTAGTAATATACTGTATACTGCAGTTTACTAAGAGAGAGCGCAAGTGTTCTAACTACAAAAAAAACCGTAACTATGTGAGGTGATGCATATGCTAATTAGCTTGTGGTAATCATTTCACAATGTATACCTACATCAAACTATCACATCATATATCCTAAATATATACAATTTTTTTTTTTTGAAATGGAGTCTCGCTCTGTCACCCAGGCTGGAGTGCAGTGGCGCAATCTCAGCTCACTGCAACCTCTGCCACCCAGGCTCAAGTGATCCAGCTTATTTTTGTATTTTTGGTAGAAACAAGGTTTCACCATGTTACCCAGGCTGGTCTCAAACTCCTGACATCAGGAGATCCACCCGCTTCAGCCTCCCAAAGTGCTGGGATTACAGGTGTGAGCCACCCCGCCTGGCCTACAAATTTTTTTTGTCAGTCATACCTCAGTAAAACTTGTTTAAAATGTTTGCCTCTCTTTTAGGAATTTATAGATGAGGGTTTTTTTTTTTTTAATCCTTCAGTCATTTTTTTTCCTAAAAATCTGTTAACTGGTATTTAAATATAAGGCTCTCTACATTAATAGTGGGGTTTTAAAATATCCTGAGCAGCAAAAGTAAATACTCAAAAATATATTGAAACAAAAATAAAAGTAAAAAGAAAAATAACCTCTACCACATTGTTTAAACATGCAGAATTGTCATCTCAACCACTCATATTTACTTGGTATGAACTCTGTTTATTACTAAGATTCTTGATTCTTAACTGTATGGAATTTGGAACCATAAAGTGGACAGTCTTAATATTACTTCACATCACACATCTTTTGAACTATTTAAATCTAGAGTAAATGGTTACATAAAACGTTTGATGTTGGGGCTGATTCTTCTCCTTTAGTAAGGAAAAAAAGAATAGCAACCATGAGATAAGAATTGAATATGATCAGTGAAAAGGAAAGGAAATGTTAAGCTAGTAACTATTAGTGAGATCCATAAACCCATTTCCCATCTCTTTACCAATATTCCCAAGGAATATTATTCTTACTACATTTGTGATCAATTATTTCAAGACCAGTTTTAATTTGAAGGATTATAATCCTATTATCCAATTACTTGGCAAAAGACAACCTCAGATTTATATTTTTAATACTGCCTTCTTTTTCAGTGATGGATTACATAACAAGTTCTTTGCAAGTACTATTGATTATTAGGCACATTTCTGGTTTTGACAAATTCCTATCTGTCTGCTTTTGTCATCACTTCTTAAGCTTTATACAGTGTCTAACATAATTTGATGGAATACTTTTGTTTTTACTCAGAGTTTGGTTAACCCTTATTATTATTGTTATTTTGTGATGATAGGTCTTACAACACACTTGTGCCTCCTTTTCTTCATTTCTTCCCTTTTTCTTGCCTTTCTTTCTTTTTGAGAAATATTAACACAGATCCACTCAATGGCACTGTGCTCTTGACATAGCAGAATAAAACAAAATATTGTGCCATTGTGCAGCTGACTCACCCTCAAGATTGCTTCAGTTAAAGACAGAATCTATCCCTGCGTTTTTGTATTGATAATTATTGAGTGGTAGGTTTTCTTTCCTTCGGGTTTCACAGCATGTGCCTTTGCACTTCTCTCAAGTGGTATTTTATATGATATGCTTATGTAAGAGAGTACAAATTTCATAGAAAAGTGAGAATGGACAAAGAACTGGGGAAGCCATAAAAGATGAGTTTATAATACATCTAGATATAAATATTTACACTCTATGTTGTTCACTTAAATATTGAAAACACTATGTAAGGTTATCAACAGCAGTTTTTTCTTGCATTTTTTCAGCTCTCTTACTTGGAGGCATTTTTTAATGTACCAATTAAGATTTTTTCCTACACAATTCAGCAAAAGTGTGAGAATAAATGATCATAACAGGAATTTGAGTTAGTGAAAGTTAGTGTGACATGTGAGATTGTGGCTTTAATGCATAGTGGTTATTTGTTTATGAATCTTGTTCTGCCTGTGTCTCATTTACCATCCTCAACTCTGTCTCTACATTTCTTTTACCAAATGCCTCCTTAGAATCTTGCATGGTGTTTAAGCCTGCAAACCCTTCTTTCCTAGTTCCGTCTGGTATCATTCTCTTTTTTTAGCCAAACTACACTGTGTACTGAGTGAAGGACAGTGCCGCTTTTAAGAGATAGGATCCTGGCTGTGTCACTAATTAACTGGTACCCTTAAGAAAGTAACTTAACCTTGTTGAAATACAGTTTCCTCAATTATGACACATTTACAGTTCCCTGTAAGACCTATGATTTAGCTTTCTGAAATTTTATGATTAATATATTTTGCGTTTGTGTTCTTTTTAGTCTAAATCTCATTATCCTCAAATTCCATTCTTCTTTGCAAATCCAGGTGTTCAATTACTTAGGTAAAATAGAAGTAGGATTCAGAAAATCACGAGGGAAACAACTTGTATGTGAAACATTGTAAGAACAGCAATAGTAAAGAAGTTTTGAAGTCTTGCCCTCATCCTTTTTCCTTTTCTTACCCACCCCAACAGTTGTGTCTTTCATATGTATACGTTCATTCAGCAAACATCATTGAACACCTTCCAAAGATCTGATGCTGGTGAGACTCTCAGAACCCAGATATGAACCAGACGCAGAGTCAGGAATACCAGTCTGGGGAAGATACAGAAAAGAAAGCTGACATTTTCTCTAATTGAGCAATGCACAAGCTGTTATGGATACATATAGGAGACACAGAGAGATAACAATAACCTGGAGAAACAATTCCTCAATTTATCCTGGTTTTCTTCTTATATTTTTGCAGCCCATCTATGTCCCTCTCAAACCTTCTCTGCAGGTTAGTGCTTGCAAGTGGGCTCTGAAGTCAGACTTTCTGCACCGGTAGCTCAGCTCCTTTATCTAGTTACTTTGTGGCCCTGGCAAGTCATTTAACCTCTTGGTCAGTTTTCTCATCTGTAAAATGGGAATGACAATAACTGCCTATGAGAGTTGAATGCATGTATAATGTTTGATATAGCTTTTTGAACATTAGCACTCAATAAATTAACTATTCATATAATTATCTCTATTTTCGCACTTTCCTCTAAGTATTTTAAGAAGACATTGAATTTGTAAACTTCTAAATGTTTCTATTCAAAATGATATTCTCACAAACCACTTTTTGGCTGTAAACTCCATGAGGGCAAGTATTTTTCTTTTTTATGTGTTTGTTTTAAATTATATTTTAAAATTCTAATAAAATTCTGGCACAAATCAATATTAGAAGAAGGAAGGAAGGCAGGCAAGAGTTACTTGCATTGTTGAAAACAATAATGTCAACTACATGTTGATAAACAGGTAGAAATTCCTAAAATATATTAAAACAAGATAAAGATGATATAGATAAGACAATAATACCGATTCTCAGCTAAAAACTGAAGTATAATTACTTCTCTTCAGCATCTCCTGGGACTGAATCTATCCTCCCAGAGCCCATCTAGACAAAAGATCCCCATCTACTGGATAATGTTTGAACAGCATCCAATGAATGTGACTCCTATGTATGTTAGGGAGTTAATTTCCCTTAAAAATACATACCATGAAATGCCATATTTGGGACTGTTTTGTGAGATCTTGCTCAAGAAGAGGAAGTTAGTGTGACACAGTGACCTGGAAGTGGTAAAAGAAAGGACGTTCATAATTTACTTAATTTGCTGCTATTGTTACCATATTATTCAGTCAGTATGTGCTATTTTTGAAATTAAAATATTATTTTAGACCCAGGAACAGTAGCTCATGGTCTGAGCTGCTGTGGGAGGTCTAAGCACATTGGGAGATTGAGGTGGAAAGATTGCTTGAGCCCAGGAGGTCGAGGTTGCAGTGAGCTGTGATCACACCACTGTGCTCCAGCCTAAGTCACAGACTAATACCCAGTCTCCAAAAAAATAAAAAGGAAAAATATATGATTTAAGAAAATTTTAATCATTATAAATATAAGTGTGCTTAAATCCCCCTTCACCTTCTTTTCAGTTATAGTTTTAGGAACCAACAAAATACATTTTCTTCTTTATTTCATGTGTTACAGGACTTTTGGCAGGCAAGCTCTCTGTAAGGTTTTACTTAAGTTATTTTCTACACCCTGAAACTTGCCTTTTCTTTTTATTAATACTACCCTGGAGAAATGGCATATATGATAGTGTGGCATTTGTGACTTTTTTTTTTTTTTAGTAGAAATGGATTTTTGCTATGTTGACCAGGCTGGTCTTGAACTGGCTTCAAGTGATATGCCCACCTCAGCTTCCCAAAGTGCGAGAATTATACCACTTCCAACGAGTGCCCATTTTTAAAAATGCTATGGAGCTTCCTGTTGTACTGGGAAAAACCTGGACAGCAAAGTGTGTGACCCCACCCAACCCTGCCACTGGTGGATAGGCAGGCAATGCATGCTAGAGCTTCTGGCCATGTGGCCTGCTTCTGTGTGAACTCAACTGGAGGGCACAGCTTCCTGTTGTCCCAGGAAGCACACAGAAAGTAACATGGGCATTTCCACCCACCCCTGCCACTGGTAGCCAGGTGAGACATGACTGTTAGGGCTTCTGGCCCAGTGGTTCTGCTTCTGTCTGAATTTGCTGAGGGGTGCAGCCTTTTAGTGCTCTGAAAACACCCAGATGTAAGGATGGGCAAGTCCACCAGTCCCGTCCCCCATGGTCAGATGAGCCATACATGCTGGAGCTTCCAACCCAACAGTCCTGCTTCCAACTAAACTGTGTGGGCAGGTGCAACCTTGTGTTTTCACAAGAAGCACACAGATAGCAGATTATGCTGACTTGGCAAGGATATGGCTTATCTGCCAGCTGTGGCCCCTGCCTGAGGAAGACCTTGGACAACAACACACAACAAAATAACTCAGGCATGGAGAGAATAATCAGAGGTGCCGTTAAGACACAGTAGCAAATTACCGTCAAAGGCAGTCAACTGAACCCACCTTATACCACAATCAAACCTCCAAGGGCATCAAAAAAGGTAAAAGCCAAAAAAAAAAAAAGAAAAAAATTGTTTAGCCAGGAGACAGGAACTTCAAAGATTAAAGGACCATCAGCCCACAAAAATGAGAAAGAACCAGTGTAAGAACTGCTTCAACTCTGGCAACTCAAAAAGCCAGAGGAATTTCTTTCTTCCAAATGACCACACTTGTTCCTTAGCAAGGGATCTCAACAAGGCTGAAATGGCTGAGGTGATAGAAATAGAATTCAGAACATGGATAAGAATGAAGACTATCAAGATTCAGGAGAATGTAGAAACCCAATCCACAAAATCTAAGAATCACAATGAAAGGTTACAGGAGCTGATATACAAAATAGCCATTATAAGAAAGAATCAAACTAATCTGAAAGACCTGAAAAATACACAAGAATTGCATAATGCAATTGCTATTAACAGCAGAATAGACCAAGCTCAGGAAAGAATTTCAGAGCTCAAAGACTCCCTCTGAAATTACTCAGTCAGACAAAAATAAAAAAGAATGAAAAACAATGAACAAAACCTCCAAGAAATACGGGATTACGTAAAAAGACCCAATCTATGACTCACTGATGTCCCTGAAAGAGACAGGAGAAAAGCAAGCAACTTAGAAAACATATTTCAGGATATTATCCAAGAAAACTTTCCCAACTTTGCTAAGAGAGGCCAACATTCAAATCTAGGAAATGCAGAGAATCCCTGTGAAATATTGCAAAAGGAGATCATTCCTAAGTGACATAGTGATTATATTCTCCAAGGTCAAAGTGCAAGAAAAAATGTTAAAGGCAGCAAGAGAGAAGGGGCAGATCACCTACAAAGGGAACCTCAGTGGTTAACAGTGCACTTTTAAGCAGAAACCCTAAAAGCGAGAAGAGATTGGGGATGTGTATTCACCATTCTTAAAGAAAAAAAAAATCCAACCAGGAATTCCATGTCCAGCCAAACTAAACTTCATAGGTGAAGGATAAATAAGACCCCTTTTCAAAGAAGAAAATGGTGAAGAATTTTGTTACCACCAGACCTGCATTACAAGAGCTCCTGAAGAAAGCTCTATATATGGAAAGGAAAGACCATTATCAGCCAGTACAAAAACACACTTAAGTACACAGACAAGTACATTATAAAGCAACTACACAAGAGTCTGCATTTAACATCAACTAATATCACAATGACAGGTTCAGATCCATACATATCAATACTAACCTTGAATGTAAACAGGCTAAATGCCCCCAGTTAAAAGGTACAGCATGGCAAGCTGGATAAAGAAACAAGATCCAATGTTATGCTGTCTTCAAGAGATCCAACTCACATACAATAACATTCTTAGGCTCAAAATAAAGGGATAGAGAAAACTATGCAAAGCAAAGCAAACTCAGAAGAAAGCAGGGGCTGTAACCATAATTTTAGATAAAAAACTTTAAACCAACAAAGATCAAAGAGACAAAGGCATTATATAATGGTAAAAGGTTCAATTCAATAAGAAGTCCCAACTATCATAAATATGTATGCACCCAATACAGGAACACCCAGATTCACAAAGCACATTCTTAGAGACTTATGAAGAGATGTAGATTCCTGCACAATAATAGAGGGAGTCTTCAACACTCCACTGACAGTATTAAATGTATCATTGAGGCAGAAAATTAATAAAGATATTCAGGACTTGAACTCAGTATTTGCCCAAATGGACCTAACAGACACCTACAGAACTCTCCACCTAAAAACAACAGAATATACATTCTTTTCATCACTTAGCACATACTCTAAAATTGACCACATAATCAGAGATAAAATACTACTCAGCAAATTTGGAAAAACCAAAATTATACCAAACACACTCTTGGGCTACAGTGCAGTAAAAACTGAAATCAGTATAAGAAAATCCCTCAAAATGATACAATTACGTGGAAATTAAATAACCTGCTCCCATATGACTTTTGGGAAATAATTGAATTAAGGCAGAAGTCAATGAAATCTTTGAAACTAATAAAAACAAAGATACAGAATCTCTGGGACGCAGCCAAGGCAGTATTAAGAGAGAAGTTTCTAGTACTGAACACCCACATCAAAAAGTTAGACAGATCTCAAATTAACAACCTAGCATTATGAGCAGAACTGGAGAAGCAGGAGCAAACCAACCTCAAAGCTAATAGAAGACAAGACATAATTAAAATCAGAGCTGAACTGAAGGAAATTGAAACATGAAAAATTATACAATACATCAACAGATGTAGGTGTTGGTTGTCTTGAAAAAATTAATAAGGTAGACTACTAGTTACCTAATAAAGAGAAGAAGAGAGAATATTCAAATAAGCACAATTAGAAATGGCAAAGGGGACATTACCACTGACCACACAGAAATACAAAAGCACTGTCAGAGGCTACTGTGAACATCTCTGTTCAAACAAACTAGAAAATCTAGAAGAAAGAGATAAATTCCTGGATACATACAACCTCCAAGAACTCAACCAGAAGAAATTAAATCCCTGAATAGACTAATAACAAGTTCTGAAGTTGAATCAACAATAAAACCCTACCAACCAAGAAAAGTCCATTTGGATTCAGTCAAATTATACAAGATGTACAAAGAAGAGCTGGTTTTTAAAAAATTGGCAAATTTCCCCCCCAGGTTTTTGGAAGAGTTTCAACAGGAATGTAATAGATATAAAAATCCTCAGCAAAATACTAGCAAACTGAATCTAGCACCACATTAAAAAGCTAATACATCATGATCAAATAGGCTTTATCCCTGGCATGCAAGGTTGGTCCAACATATGCAAATCAATAAATGTAACTCATCACATAAACAGAATTAACAAAACCCCACATGTTTATCTCAATAAATGTAGAAAAGGATTTCAATAAAATTCAACATCCCTTCATGTTAAAAACCCTTAATAAACTAGGCATTGAAGAAACATACGTCAAAAAAATAAGAGCTGTCTTTGACCATCTCACAGCCAACATTATACTGAATGGGCCAAAGCTGAAAGGATTCCTTTGGAAAACCAGCTCAAGACAAGTGTGCCCTTTCTCACCACTCCTATTCAGCATAGTGTTGGAAGTCCTAGCCAGAGTAATCAGGCAAGAACAAGAAATAAGAGACGTCTGAATAGAAAAGAGAGGGAGTCAAACTCTTCCTGTTTGCAGATGGTGTGATTCTATACCTAGAAAACCCCATTGTTTCTGCCCCAAAGCTCCTTGATCTGAGGAACAACTTCAGTAAAGTTCATTACGAAAATCAGTGGCATTCCTGTTCGTCAACAGCATCCAAGTCAAGAGCCAAATCAGGAATGAAATTCCATTCATGACTGCTACAAAAAGAATAAAATACCTAAGAATATAGCTAACCAAGAATGTGAAAGATCTCTACGATGGTAATTAGAAAACACTGCTCAAGGAAATCAGAAATGACATAAACAAATGGAAAAACATTTCATGCTTAGAGATAGGAAGAATAACGTCATTAAAATGGCCATACTGCCCAAAGAAATGTACAGATTCAATAATATTTCTACCAAACTGCCAATGACATTCTTCACAGAATTGGAAAAACTTAAAATTCATGTGGAACCAAAAAAAGAGGCCACATAGGCAAAGCAATCAAAAGCAAAAAGAACAAATCTGGAGGCATCACGTTACCCAACTTCAAACTATACTACAGGCAGTAGTAATCAAAACAGCGTAGACTAAAAACAAATCTATAGACCAATGGAACAGAGTAGAGAGCACAGAATTAATGTTGCACACCTACAATCATCTGATGTTCAACTACGCCGACAAAAACAAGCAATGGGGAAAGGACACCCTATTCAATAAATGGTGCTGGGTTAACTGATGAGCCATATACGGAAGATTGAAACTGGACCCCTAGCTTACATCTTACATAAAAAAAATCAACTCAAGATTGATTTAAGACTTAAATGTAAAACCTAAAACTATAAAAATTATGGAAGATAACCTAGCAAGTACCATTTTGGACAAGGAAACAGGCAAAGATTTCATGACAAAGACACCAAAAGCAAATGCAACAAAATAAAAAATCAACAAATGGGATCTAATTAAACTAACAAGCGTCTGCATAGCAAAAGAAACTATCAACAGAGTAAATGGACAACCTACAGAACAGGAGTAAGTACTTGTAAACTATGCATCTGACAAACGTCTAATTTCCAGAATCCTTAAGGAACTTAAATTTATAAGCAAAAACAACAATCACATTAAAAAGGGGACAAAGAATATGAACAGACACTTTTTAAAAGAAAACATACGTGCAGCCAATAAGCATATAAAAATGCTCATGATCACTAATCATTAGCGATATATAAATCAAAACCAATGATATACCATTTCACACCAGTCAGAATGGGTATTATTAAAAAATAAAAAAAAAAAACAGGTGCTGGCAAGGTTGCAGAGAAAGGGGACTGCTTATATTCTGCTGGTGCGAATGTACATTGGATCAGCCATTGTGGACAGCAGTGTGGCGATTCTGTTCTCAAAGACCTTAAAACAGAATTATCATCTGACCCAGCAATTCTCTTATTAGGTATATACCCAAAGTAAACTGTTCTACCATATGAACACATGCACAAATATGTTCATGGCAGCATTGTTCACAATAGCGAAGACATGGAATCAACTTAAATGCCCTTCAGTGATAGACTGGATAAAAGAAAATGTAGTACGTATATACCATGGAATACTCTGCAGCCATAAAAAAAGAATGAGATCATGTCCTTTGCAGCAACATGGATGGAGCTAGAGGCCACTATTCAAAGAAAACTAATGTAGGGACAGCAAACCGAATGCCACATGTTCTCACTTATATGTGAGGGCTCAACCATGAGAATGTTTGAACACAGAGAAGGCAGTAACACACACTGGGGCCTACTTGAGGGTGAAGGGTGGGAGGAGGGAGAGGATCAGAAAAAGTACCTATTAGGAACATGCTTATTACTTGGCTGACAAAATTGTATGTACAGCAAACCCCCATGACATGCAATTTACCTCTATAACAAACCTGCACATGTATCCCTGAACCTAAAATAAAAGTATAAAAATGCTATTTTGGGGTTCCTTTTCAAAACGGCTTCTTGTTTCATCCCAATCAAGGCTTCTAAATCAATGTGTTTGTTTGAAAACCATTCTACAAAGAACAGGATCAAGGAGGCTGGGAAACATTAATTTTTACAAGTAAGGAATATTCAACTCCATTTGTAATTTCCACTTGTAGCTACTTGAGACCTGTGAGGACTATTCTCTTATGTTTTACCCTTTTCTATATTTTATTGAGTTCTCAGAGATTGTCTCCAGAGTAGTTTTTAAGTGAAAGTAAGACTTTCAGGAGAAAATTTTCTCACATTCATTATATTCATAAGCTGGTGAAAATATGGCTATGGCCAGACTTCAAGCAGATTTTGAAATGAAGATTGTCTGTAAGAATTCCTGAGTCACCAACATAGTAAGAACCATACTGAATATACTAACAATTAGAAGGATCAGGAGGATAGTGACAGTCCTTGAATTTCCCAATAATCTAATATAATAATCTAAAAGGTCAGCAAACTTTTTCTTCAAAGATCAGATAATATATTTTCAGCTTTGCAGTTCATTCAACCTCTGTTATAACTTTTCAGCTTTGCAGTTCATTCAACCTCTGTTATAACTATTCAGCTTTGCCATTATAGTATTAATACACAATGGGTGGGCATGGTTGTGTCCCAACAAAACTTTACAAGAACCTGACTTACAATATTTTCTTAGCAAAAGGACACAACTCAAGTCATGTTGATAAGTACATCAGAATCATCCACCTGATGAGAGCTCTCATCCATATCATACTTACAGTTTTTTTTTTAAATATACATGTCTAATTCTCTACTTAAACTAGGTGTGTTGAAAAACTAACTGTTGGGTACTATACTCATCATCTGGGTGATAGGATCTTTTGTATTTCAGACTTCAGCACCATGTAATACACTCATGTAACAGACCTGCACATGAACTCCTTGAATGTAAAATAAAAGTTAATATTATTTTAAAAAAGAATCTGCAGAAGCAAATGGAGTACCTCAAATAATCCAGATAGACCCAAGGCCTTCCCACCCTGGCTTGTGACATTGGTAAAAAAAAAAAAAAATGTGAATTTCCTATTCTTTATAATGAAGATGGCCTCCCATTATCTGTTAAGACTTGCAACCAGTGTTATTAGCCTGATTTTAGGGACCAGCCCCAGAAGACTCATAAAAGCACAGCAATAATGAGTATCCAGAAAAATAAAGGCAAACATTGTGACTGTGGTGCTGAAACGAGCTTCTCTGACTTCTAGAGACTTTGTCATTTTGTTCATCCCTTTTGGAAGTATTTAGTAACCCAGTGTTCCATATCTCTTTTACTTGATTCAAGCATGAAAATCTGTTCTGTCGTTGTTGGACAGTTCTCTCAGCTCTATCATAGCAAGTAGAAGGCAGCCATTTAACTTCAGAATGCCAACTACCCAGAGCAGAATGTGGCATGATTAGCTTGTATTTATTAATTGTTGGTAGACAGACCTACTTAGGTAGGCCAAATGGCCTGAAGGAAAATTTCACACAGAGCTTTTTTCTCTTTTAAATTTCTGCCTTTAGAGGGGTATCCAAGCTTTATTTTTAGAATTCATTTTATATGCTACATAATTCTAGACTGGCTAGATAAGCTGGTATTGATAACCCCGTCAGTGTTTTGCCAGAAGACTACATGTGCTGTTATGACCCCCTTCAACTATTCAACTTCCCAAAAATATGTGTCAGTGGTCAGAAGGATGATGGAAAAAGAGGACACGGATAATTCTACAAAAAGTTTCTCCTTTCTTTTTCCAATGGTAACTCACTTCCAATGGCAAATAACTTCCTTTTCTCCTCCACCTCCTTTATTTAGTCCTATATATAGTCTCAAGACCACAGTTATTTCCCCCAGCATATACCCTGCTTATATCACCAAGTTCATCCTTTTCAATGCTCCTTTGCTTCTCCTGGAAACAGATCTCTTAAAACAGAACAAATGTGGACACCTCATCTGATTTGTTACCACTTGTAATTCCCAATCTTACTTTCTCCCATCAATGCTGAACTGGCAGATAGAGCAGATTTTTAACATTGCCTCCATTACTAGTCACCTCTTGATATGGCTCTGCTCTGTTTCCCCAACCAAATATAATTTTGTTGCTCCCGTAATTCCCATGTGTTGTGGGAGGGACCCAGTGGGAGATGATCAAATCATGGAGGTGGGTATTCCTCATGCTGTTCTTGTGACAGTGAATAAATCTCATGAGATCTGATGGTTGCAAAAACAGGAGTTTCTCTGCACAAGCCCTCTCTCTTTGCTTGCTGCCATCCATGTAAGACGTGATTTATTCCTCCTTGCCTTTCACCTTCTGCCATGATTGTGAGGCCTCTCCAGCCACATGAAACTGTAAGTCCAATAAACCTCTTTCTTTTGTAAATTGCTCAGTCTCAGGTATGTCTTTATCGGCAGTGTGATAATGGACTAATACACCTCTATTTAACTCTTCAGTGTTCTCCCCATTTTATGAAATTCCACATACTTGCCTAATTCAGGGATATTTTATTGTTACTCTGCCTTTACACATTTTCTGTTTTACCTGGGCTACTGTACTTTTTTTTTTTTTTCGTTTTTTCTAGAAATGTTATTTTTCAAGGATTTATTTGCCTTTTTTTCTGAGACAATGTCTCACTCTGTTGACAAGGCTGGAATACAGTGGCACAATCTCAGCTCACTGTAACTTCTACCTCCCAGGTTCAAGCAATTCTCCTACCTCAGCCTCCTGAGTAGCTGGGATTACAGGCACGTGCCATCACGCCCGGCTAATTTTTGTATTTTTAGCAAAGACAAGGTTTCACCATATTGGCCAAGCTGGTCTCAAACACCTGACTTCAAGTGATTCACCCACTTCTACCTCCAAAAGTACTGGGATTATAGGCATCTGGATTATTTGTCTTTTTAAATGTAATGTTGAGTACCAGCTAAATCTTAGATAGTGAGATGAGGAGGTATAATTAGTAATAATAATATTATTGATAGTTAATTCTTATGAAATATATATTATGGGTCAGGTACTGTTCTAACTGTCTTAGACAAATGAACTCATTTTCACAGAATGCCTGCCATATGTGAGATGTGATTATACTCACTGTGTATTTTGTCAATACCATGTGGTAATTATTATGTTAGTGTCATTATTTCCATTTTAAAAGTAAAGAAACTAGAGTTGAGAAAAAAATAATTCCCCACTGTCACAATTAGTTTTAGAGCTCTTTGAGTGAGATATGGTCCTTTCTCTTAGGATTCTTGCAGCCCAACAGAATCGTGAACTCAGGCTGCTTACATATAATTCTAATGTAAAGCATGGTACAATAAAGGCTAACCAGTGGTTCCAGAAATATGGTTGAGGTTGTTGGGAATGCATTGGGACCAGAGAAATCACGTGAGTCTTCAAGGAGGAGGTCGTATTTTTGCTGTCTCTTGAATAGGTGGAACTCTTTTAGTATTAGAGGACAGTCCTAAACTGTAGGTTCAGTATAAGCAAAGGTAGAAGCTTGAGCTTATGTTTGAGAAAGGTGAGGAGTTTGATTTGCTTTGAGCACAGGATGTGTGCAGGGAGGCAGTGGGAAATGTAACTGAAGGCCTTGATTGAAAGGAATTTTGACTTTAATGTGTGTTTGAATTGCGGAGCCCTTGATGAGTTTTAGAAATAGCAGTGGCTGATCAACCTGTATGTTAGTATGACAGCTATGGTAGCAGTATAAAGGATGCTATATTCTCAAGTCTATTCTTAATATCACTCTCACTTTTCTCTTTTCTCTTTACTCACCTCTGTGGGTATCATGCAAGGCTCTCTCTCCTTGATTTTATACACTCTATCTTGGGAGCTCATTCCTTTTCCTGGACTCTCTGTCCTTTTATGGCTGACTGCCACATTTCTTGCTTTTTCCTTAGTTACTACGAGTTTTCTAAGAAAGAGAGAAATCCAGGTAGAATACTCTAAAATAATGTATTATAAGCTTGGTGTCAGTAATGAGAAAGAAAAAGGAAAGGACAGGATTGAAGTACAAGGGGACTCTTCAAGAAGAAGAGATATTTCAAAGATCATTATACTAGTCCATTTGCACACTGCTATAAAGATACTACCAGATACTAGGTGATTTATAAATAAAAGAGGTTTAGTTGACTCACAGTTTCACATGGCTAGGGAGGCCTCAGAAAACTTACAATCATGGAAAAAAGTGAAGGGGAAGCAAGGTACATATTACATGATGACAGGAGACAGAGAGAGAAGGCATGGAGGAAGAGCCAAACACTTTTAAACCATCAGATCTCATGAAAACTTACTCACTATCACTATCATGAGAACACTATGGCGGAAACAGGCCCCATGATCCAGTCACCTCCCACTAGATCTCATCCTCAACACTTGGGAACTATAATTCGAGGTGATATTTGGGTGGAGACACAGAGCCAAACTATATCATTCTGCCCCTGGCCCCTCCAAAATCTCATGTCCTTTTCACATTTCAAAATCAATCATGCCTTTCCAATAGTTCCCCAAAGTCTTAACTCATTCAAGCATTAACTCAAAAGTCCAAGTTCAAAGTCTCTTCTGAGGTAAGGCAAGTCTCTTCCACCTATGAGCCTATAAAATAAAAAACAAGTTAGTTACTTCCCAGATACAATGGGGGTGGGGGGTACAGGCATTGGGTAAATGTTTCTGTTCCAAATGAAAGAAATTGGCCAAAATGAAGGGGCCACAGGCTCAATGCAAGTCTAAAAGCTGACAGGGCATTCATTAACCCTTAAAGCTCCAAAATAATCTCCTTTGACTCCGTGTCTCACATTCAGGGCACACTGATGCAAGGCATAGGCTCCCAAGACCTGAGGCAGCTCCGCCCCTGTGGCTTTTCAGGGCACTGCCCCCACAGCTGCTTTAATGGGCTGGTGTTGAGTGCCTGTGGTTTTTCCAGGTGCACAACACAGGCTGTTGGTGGATCTACCATTCTGGGGTCTGGAGGACGGTAACTTTCTCCTCATAGCTCTGCTTGGCCGTGCCCCAGTGGTGACTCTGTGTTGGGGTTCCAGCCCTACATTTCCCTTTTTCATTGCTCTAGTAGAGGTTCTCTATGAGGGTTCTACCCCTGCAGCAAACTTCTGCCTGGACATCCAGGCATTTCTGTACATCCTCCAAAATGTAGGTGGAAGCTCCCAAAGCTAAACTCTTGTCTGCTGCATACCCGTAGACCCAACACCATGTGGAAGCTGTCAAGGGTTGGGACTTGCATACTCTGAAGCAATGGCCTGAGCTGTACATTGGCCCCTTTTAGCCATGGCTAGAGTTGGAGCAGCCGGGACCGAGGGCACCATGTCCTGAGGGTGCACAGGGAAGCAGGGTCTTGGGCAAGGCCCACAAAACCATTTTTCTTTTTTAGGTCTCCAGACCTGTGGTGGCAGGGGCTGCTGCAAAGATCTCTGATATGCTCTGGAAATGTTTTCCCCGTTGCCTTGGCTATTAACATTTGGCTCCTCATTACTTATGTAAATTTCTGCAGCTTGCTTGAATTTCTCCCCAGTAAATGGGCTTTTCTTTTCTATCACGTCAGGCTGCAAATTTTCCAAACCTTTATGCTTTGCTTTCCTTTCTTTTTAAACATAAGTTCCAATTTCAAACCATGTCTTTGTAAACACATGTGACTAAAAGCTTTCAGAATCATCCAGGTTACATCTTGAATGCTTTGCTGCTTAGGAATCTCTTCTGCCAGTTATGCTAAATTATCTCTCACAAGTTGAAAGTTCCATGGATCTCTAGGACAGGGACGAAATGCTGCCAGTCTCTTTGCTAAAGCACAGCAAGAGTTATTATGCTTCAGTTCCCAGTAAGTTTCTGATCTCCATCTGAGACCACTTCAGCCTGGACATTATTGTTCATATCATTATCAGCATTTTGGTGAAAACCATTCAACAAGTGTCTAGGAAATTTCAAACTGTCCTTCATCTTCCTGTCTTCTTCTGAGCCCTCCAAACTGTTCCAGTTTCTGTCCATTACTTAGTTCCAAAGTTACTTTCACATTTGTAGTTATCTTTATAGCAGTACCCCACTCTGTCATTACCAATTTTCTGTATTAGTGCATTCTTACACTGCTATAAGGATACTACCTAATACTAGGTAATTTATAAACCAAAGAGTTTAATTGACTCACAGTTCCACATGACTGGGGAAACCTCAGGAAAGTTACAATAATGGCAAAAGGCAAAGGGGAAGCTAGGCATGTTTTATATGGCAGCTGGAGAGAGAGAATGGGGGCAAGAGATCAAATGCCAAACACTTTTAAGCCATCAAATCTTGTTAAAACTTATTCACTATCACGAGAACAGCATGAGGGAAACTGCCCCCATGATTCAGTCACCTCCTTTGACATGTGGGGATCACAATTTGAGATGAGATTTGGGTGGGGACACAGAGCCAAACTATATCAAATATTCTGTCATTCTGAAGTCTTTAATTTAGAAAAGTGAAAGAACAACAGACAGAGTGTGGTTATTAGAGAAACAGCTGCTTTATAAAGGTAATGTATCTTTTAGTATTTATGAAATATGGAAATAATGTAACCATTTATAAATATTTTAAAAATCCTTTATTATGTGCCAGATACCTTGCCAGGCTCTGAGAATGTAACAGTGAAAAAGAGAGTCCTTGCTTTCATAGTGTTTACATTCTGGTGGAAAGAGCTAGAAAATAAGCATATTTATAAATGCTATAGAATAAAATTGTTTTTAAAAAACACAACAATAACAGAACAAGGTAAAATACAGAACAAAGGGATGAAAAGAAGGAAAGGGAGGAGGGTATATTAACTAGTGTGGTTAGTCCTTCCTAAAAGGGTTATTTTTTTTTTTTTAGCAGAGACTTGAATTAATTCCGAGAGCTAGCCAGGTGGCAAATTTGGAGAGAGAGCATAGTAGACAAAAAGAAATGTAAATTTCCTCACTGAGAAGTTTGGTTTGTCTAAGGAACAAAAAGACGGTTATAGTGACTGAAAAAGAGGGAGTGAAGGCTTGAGTATTAAGAGATAAAAATATCTTTAAAACAAAGGAAAACAAAAGAGATAAAAATGTTGAAGGTAGCATGCTAAGTGATTTGGCTTTTGTTCTCTGTGATGGAGGAGAAATGGAAAAATTTGAGCAGGGAAACGTATTTCTCTGGTTTAACTTGTAAATCTTCTTTCTTCTTGCATTATGGACATTTGACTGTATTTAAGACTGCTGAAAAAGGAACATGGAGAAAGTGAAATTAATGCAGAAGTGAAACTAGACAGTGTCATGGCTTGAACAGGTGCATAATGATGAGGAGTGGTTGGATTAGAAAAATATTTTTAAAGTGGTGCTAACAAGTCTTGCTGTTGAGATGCCGGGGAAAGAAATTTGGGGGTGATTCCAAGGTTTTGATCCTTAGGTAGATGGTAGGTATCATTATTGACGAGGGGAAGATAGGGGCAGAAATATAATTAGATGGGTTATAGATAAAAAGTTTAGACGTGATATTTGCAAAATGCCTATTAATTATCCAAATGGTGCTGTTAATTAGGCCATTGAATATGAGTCTGGAGGTCTGGGCTGCAGAGGAGTGGAGATGGCTGTGTGGAGTGTGATGCCACAATACCTAAGATGTTTCCTTGGATTCTAGACAAAGGAAAGTGGTACAATTTCAGGAAACTTCACAAGACCCCTGTTGTAATTTATTTTTTTCTATAATTGCATGAAATCAGAGCTTCTCAGTTTTATAATGATCTTATTCATATATTGTAATATTAGCATTAAGAAGACTAGGAAACTATCTTTGAATAACCCTATAAACTACAATTGCACTTTTCTCCCATTTTCTGGGCGAGAATCACATTAATATTCTAGTATGAGCATGAATTTGCTTAATTAAGCAGCATTTTTTGGCCATTCACAGTTGTCATTTCAAGTTCAGTAGAGATCAACTCAGGGGTGACCTACAGCATCCTTTCTAAAAGATTTAGTATTTTATAGGGTAAAATGACTAAATCATGAGTTCCAGAAACCTATTAACAGCTCATAAACTGTGGTGTTGAGCCAAATTTTATGTCTTTGCCTTGATATGGATGATTTAATGAATAGGCAAGAAACTATCTTTATTCATTTTGCATTTTGAAAGCATTTAAAAAAATAAAACTGTGTACCCTTAGTATTGAAAAGATAAGCATGTTCATGGACAGTGTGACTATTTGTAAGATGAATTTAGTTTGTTGAATAGATTTTTATGTCCATTTTTTATACACAAAGATACAAATTAGTTTCCTGTTCTACACCATCCACACAGAGTGAATTATATTTTAAAAGAAAATACATTATACTGCCTATTTTCAGGAGTCCTATGATCCTTGTACCTATAGACCTGTAACTAAAATAATCAAACAAATGAATGAACAAAAAAACCCCAAAACAACTCAGAATCTTTAAATTTTATAAAATGTAACCTAGTTTCTTTCATATCCTTCTGGGAATGAGGTGGCTAATATCCCTGCTTATGATTTGGTATTTTGACATCAAAGAATAATTGTACTGAGCATGGTAAAACAGGTTAAGAGGGCTTTAATTCAAGACCTCCAGTAAGGAAGAGACATTGAACTCAACTCCACTGAAACAAAAGGTGGTAGAGTTTTTAAGCCCTGGAGTGAGCTAGTGAAAAAGTACTAGAAGACATTAAGGGGGATTTTGGTCAATGTGATTAGGCCAGCAGTGTTTGCTAATTGGTGCATATGAAAGTTAGGACCTGTCTTTGTCTCTTTTGCATTGCTAAAAAGGAATACTTGAGGCTGGATAATTTATGAAGAAAAAGGGTCCATTTGTCTTATGATTCTAGACAGCTGGAGAATGCAAGATTGGAAATTGACATCTGGTGAGGGCCTCAGCCTGCTTCTACTCATGGTGAAAAAGGAGAGCTGCTTGCACAAAGGGGTAGGAGGAGGTACCAGGCTCTGTGTGCTAGAAATAAGTAGTTTAAACAGTTCCTCTTCAAAGGGTTTCACTTCGTTATAAATGAGGTGTGAGGTGTTCTTCTCCAAGGAGTGTTTACTTCCTTGTACTGTTTGTCCTGAAGTCCTACTTCCCTGTTCTTTGTCTAAAGGTAATCTTGCCCTCCGATCTATCAACCCCTCCCTCCTGCCTAGTGCTCAGGCATGCCTACCAAGAAACTCCGCTTCCCTACTGTAATGGCTTTTCCTGCCAAAACTGCCAAAACTGCTCTTCCCGCCACTGTAACCCATGCCCTTGCACTCTTTAAATTAGCCAATTTTGTTCAGCTTAGACTATGCAGTCCAACCCCAACCAATAGAAGAATGACACAGCAGCTAGGGTCAATTGTGTTACAGATTGGAACCCCTGCTCTTCTTTGTCCTGTGTGCTTGCGCCATTGCTCCATCCTCAAGATGCTCCCTTCTATAGAAGTAAATTTGCCTTGCTGAGAAGTTTGCTGTCTGAGTGCTCATTTCCTTTGTGACTCCAAGCTTTTATTTCCAACAAACCTGTATTTCCAACATATGTAACTACCAGCTCTCCTAGGATCTAATAGAGTGGGAACTCACTCACCCTACTGAGGGAAGGCATTAATCTATTCATGAGAGATTTGCCCACATGACCCAAACACCTCCCTTTAGGCTGAATTTTCAACATTGGGGATCAGAGTTCACCACGAAGTTTGTGGGGGACAAACATCCAAAGTCTAGCAGGATCCCACGCTCTTACAGAGGCTGGGAAATGGTGTCATTATCTTTCTTGATGATGATGTTTCAAAGGGAAGACTCACAGGTTTTTGGGGAAGAAATTCCTGGGTTGTAAAACTGGTTACAGACTGGAGGAAAATTTACATCTCAAAGGGGTAGAGAAAGAATTTATAATTCCAGATTTTTTAAAGTAACTTTTCCAAGAAGAGAGTGCTCCAGAACCTGTAGTCAGGAAGAAGCCTGTCTAAAATCTAGCCAAGTTGAGGAGAACTTAAGGTTGTGTTAGTCAGGACATCTTATACTCTGTATCCATAAGATATTGATATGCTCAGTCATTTATAAAGAAGGCAAATTCAGCCCCCAAAGAAGTATTTTATTTGGGAGAAAGAATAGGAAGAGCTGTTTTAGCTTATAATCTAAGCCACAAAATTTACCAAAATGGGTTTAACTTCCTCAGATTGCTTAAAGTTGCTTGTTGGGATTGGAGGTCTTCTTGCCTGGGACTGACAGTTTTTTAGTTTGGAGAGTTCTCCAGGCTCCCAAGTAAGATAAAATCCTCTGAGCTGAATAGCCTCAGGCAGGAATTGAGTTTTAAATTCTAGTTACTTGCATTTCAGAGGATCTGAAGTTCAGAGTGTCTGGGCAGAAAGGCAAACAATGAAGACAGGAGGAAAGTTAGAAATCTTAAAAAATAATAATACTAACATACTATATTTACCCACTGAAATATATTCTAATATATTTTATTTTATTAGTGGGCTACTTGACCTTTCTTTGCTTCAGTTTCTGAGTTAATTGTTTTTTTTATCTTCTGTAATGTTAAGATAATAAAATGTATTCATTAGAGTTATATGAAGGTAAATGAGACCATACATATAAAAATCAGACTGCTTGGCTTATGGTAAATCTCCTAAACTATTTTATATTGTTCTTATTTCTTGGTGTTTCTCATCTGTCTCTCCTGTAGATTAGATCTCCCTTCAGCCTAGGGACTGAGTCTTTTCATCTGTGGATCTCTAGCCCTCCACAGAGCATCTTGTAAGTAATTGTTGATTGAGTGTTAAGTAAACTTGTTACCTGTGGGAGTTATCCAAGTTAGTGGCAGCATCTCCTTAAGTGTCCACAGTAACCTCAATTCTTGCCTCCTCAGAAGAAAGAATTTGACTGAGGGGCATAAGGCAGAAAAAAAAGACTGAAGCAAGTTTCAGAGCAGGAGTGGAAGTTTATTTAAAAAGGCTTTAGAACAGGAAAAAAAAGGAAAGTATACCCACGCAGGCACGTGAAGGTCATGAGTGGTGTTTAACCTTGATCGTAGGATTTTATGGGCTGGCCCCTTTCCCATGATTCTTCCCTTAGGGTGGGCTGTCCACATGTGCAGCGCCCTCTCGATGCTTGGGAGATGAGCACACGCAATGTGTTTAGGAAGTTGTACACATGCCCATCTGGCGCTTTCTCCCCCTTTCTAGTGAAGTGCCCCTGGAAGGTCATAGTCAGCCACTTTGTCTCTTAATTCATGTGCCCAGGTTCACTCATCCAATACATGAGATTTTATTGGAAGCTCCTTTTTGCTTCTCCCTGGCACCTGCATTCAATTAGCACTTTAATGCAACAGGTGTGGACCGTCAGGAAATGGCCTCTCCCTGGTGCCTGTTCCAATTTATCACTTTTAGGGAGGCAATGTGACAGTTGCTGAACTGTCACCTGACATTCCTAGTGGGTGGGGGAGAGCCCTTTTCTGCACTATTCATGCCTGTTTAACTACCTGTAACAACCTTGGAAGCAACACTAGCACATCTCAGAACACGTTTTATAGGCTGATGCCCCCAAACTAAGCTGTTCATCGGAATGATCTACAGATTCTCAACTGGCAGTTGGTACAGGCAGGAACAAGTCATTCAGTGTTACTACAGCAGAAGTTTAAGGTAAGGAAGTGTAGCATTAAGGCTTGAGAATTATAAAGGCAGCCTTGTATGATATGTTGCTTTTGGATTTTATTCTCTGAATTTTCTCTGGTTTATTCTCTGGTTGGATTCTAAGCAGGAGGGAGGCCACATGGGGTATGAGATAAAGTCTTGGGCCATTCAAAGGTATCTGATTTAGTGCCAGGCACATGCTGGATTCTTAAAAAATACATTTTGAGTGAATAGGATAGTACATATGTAATCATTAAAGAGAGTAAGGAATAATGTAGATCTCTTATGTGCTGCTGATATGGAAAGATGTTCAACAATTACTCTTAAGTGAACAAGAGCAACTTCAGTATGTAAAATGTATTTCCATTTGGGTTTGAAAAAATTACATATGTGTTTGTGTGTGGTGGACAGTAGGCAGGTGGGTGAATGTATGAATACCCAATTTATACTTTATGTTTTATATAATATTCATCATTTGAATTACCCAAATTGCATGAATTTTTTTGTGATGATGATGATGTTGATGATGATGAAAAAATAAAAAAACTCTCCAGTAACTATTGAGGTATGTAGCCAGATTCTACAATGTAATCTATTTAATTATGATTTATATTTTCATTTTGATTATGACAGGATAAGAGCCAAGACTAGGAAAGAGTGGGAAAGTGACACTGCTTTTTCTTACTGCCATATCCATGTTGTTTCTTATATTCTTTTCTTTCTTTATGGTTAAAACAGTACTAAACATAATGTGTCATATAAGTTGCTATATAGACAGTCTTCATGGTTCAACTTATAATTTTTCAACTTTACAATGGTATGAAAACAATATGCATTCAGTAAAAGGTGGTAAGAAACTCTCTCAAGACTCTGGGCTGCAGTGCAGCTCCAAGTCAGCCAAGCGATTATGAGAGTAAATGACTGATGCTCTGTAATGTGCTATGTTCCAGAATTTGTCCAACTGCAAGCTAATATAAGTGATCTGAGAACATTCAAAGTAGACTAGGCTAATCCATGATGCTTGATTAGTTAAGTGTATTAAACACATTTTGACATACTCTATTTTCAACCTTTGGTGGGTTTCTTGGGACTAACCCCATCATAAGTCACAGAGCCTATGTATTGCAAAAGGAGTTTGATTAATTTTTTTCCTTCATTAGTGATAAATGAAAAATATTTCAAATATTTACATTTACCACTTTGTACTCTAATTTCTGATGAAATTTATATTATTTAAAGTTAAAATTTAATATTCAATAATTGTTATATGCCAAATCCAGTCTCAACATTATGGTTTTATATTATTATATAGTTATCTTTTTATTCTTTAAGTATTTCAGGTGTTCAGGCTATGGTTTCCAGTACACATGGGAATAGGCAGATTAATATGAAGGAATAGCTTGCAGATGTTCTAAGTTGCACAATAGTGTATGGTATAAGTCATCTGAAAATAATATTTGTCTTCTCTAAAATTAGAAAAAGAATAATAATTAATCCAAAATGTTGGCAGGGACAAGAGGAAAAGAAGGGTATTTGTGTTTGTATGGAGCATAACATATACAAAGTCCAGAAATGAAAGTAAAAGTAAAAATCAGGAAATAGCAAAATCATGTTATTTAAGAATATGGAAATATATTATAGAATATGCAGCAGGAAAGCATTCATTATTACTATAAAAATGCAGAATTTTTGGTGGGATATTTTTTATTATAAACCTTTTAGACTTTTTTTTTGTCTATGAAAAAATACAGTTGTGATTTATTAAAATATATTACCTGGAATGGGTTAGGGACAATGTTCTAAAAGAAAAAGGAATATGGGGTAGATGATAAAATTTGTTAATCAAAACATGTGTTGGACTAAACAAAACAAAATAGTCAGAGGCATGGAAGTAGTAAACTAAATTACACTTCTTCGCATATGCTTCTGTCTACCTGACATAAAAAGAAGTAAAGTACTGATTTCAGCTGCAGTGTGAATGAACTTTGAAAACATTATGCCAAGTGAAAGATACCAAACACAAAAGACCATGTATTTTATGATTCCATTTATAAGAGATGTCCCCAAATGGGCAATTCCATAGAGACAGAAAAGGCACTGTTGGTTGCCTAAAACTGAGGAGAAGCAGAATGGGGAATGACTGCTGATTGGTATGAAGTTCCTTTTTGGGGTGATGAAAAGATTCTTAAATTAGAGAGTGGTAATGGATACACAACTCTGTTAAGACACTAAAAATCTCATGCATTCAAAAGGGTGAATTTGGTGGTATATGAATTTTATCTAAATTTAAAAAATTGTTTTGTGGCTGTGTCTGCCCAGAAGAGGTTATATAAGAAAAGACATGTAACTTATAACTCATTCCATGGAAACTGCATTTGAAAAAGAAAGCAATTTATATGATCTGCATTTTCTGTTGGCTGGCTCTGTGTCTCTAGGTCACTAAATAATTGCTCGAGTGTACTTGTTACTTAACCTGGGTGAAAGCCTGATGGATAGTGGCAACAGCAACCACAAAAACCCAGTGAAGGAGTTTTGCAAAACTCAGTTCAGAGGGCCGTAATGTGTGTATCGCTTGAGGGTGATGGATGAGGGTTTGTGTGTTTCTTTTTCACTTAATTGGCACAGATCTTATATTGCAAAAGGCTTGTATTGTAGTAAATGAATGTATAGATAGCAGATGTTGCTGCTTCAGAATCACTTACGATGAGGCTTGGGATATATACTTTTATACACAACAGATTTTGTTTCTAACATACAATCCAAGATGTGAACAAGTTTCCTAAACAATCCAGACAATTGCATCTATTTTCTACTTCACTTTGTCCAAGTAGACACACATAAACAATGGTGAGCATAGGATAAGGAGAAGGTAGTAATTTGGTCTATCTTTGCAATGACAGTCTATGACAGTGACTTGCTGCTTTGGAAAATGTGTCCCTTCATCTGGTTAAGCTGGTTTAATATAAAGCAAAAGATAAATCATGGATTAACTGAATTGGAGCTTTTATTTAAGCCCAGTCTATTCTATCTTTTATTATTATTATTATTACTTTTGAGATGGAGTCTTGCTCTGTCACTCAGGCTGGAATGCAGTGGTACAATCTCGGCTCATTGCAACTTCCACCTTCCAGGTTCGAGCAGTTCTCCTGCCTCAGCCTCCTGAGTAGCTGGGACTTTAGGCATCCGCCACAATGCCTGGCTAATTTTTGTATTTGTAATAGAGGTGGGGTTTTACCATGTTGGCCAGGCTGGTCTCGAACTCCTGATCTCAAATGATCCACTCACCTTGGCCTCCCAAAGTGCTGGGATTATAGGCAGGAGTCACTGTGCCCAGCCCATCTTTTTATTTTATTACTGAAAATGTAGCCACATGGTTTGTATTTTTCTTCCCCAAGGGTTACTATTTCTGCCCCAACAATGGCAGATTGTCCACAGGGCAGCCAGGTCAAACAGACCGTAGTTTAAGTTTTCATATTATAGAGTCCTATATGGTTTTTAGTTTTCTGCTTTTCAGATGTGTACAACTCCTGTCTGCACGTTCCATTATTTTCTCTGCACGTGTTTTGAGAACAGAACCCTGCAAGCCTGAGTGCCTTTAATTTCCAGCAAGATTTATGTGTGTATCTCTCTTGTGTACTATGTGCAAAGTTAAGCCAGTCAATTACTTTTCTGTTAGTCTTTTTTTCTTGCTCATTCTCCTCTGGAGATCTACTATTCCTTTAAAATACTCTTTTACTATCATCTCCACTTCAGTGTAACCCCTCAAGCGTAACTTCTGGGAAGGAAGGAAAAGGTTATACCTCATTGTTCTGTATAACTTGTGCCTAAGGTTTACTTTGGGCTGCTTGTAACCTCATACCTGTGTTAAATAGATCCTAAGTGTACCTGTTCCAATACCTAGTTTATTTTCCCTTAAGGTGAATTTGCTTCAGCAAATTTTAAGAACCTACTTGGAATTCGTTTTGATATTTTGAACAGTACGGACACCATTTTCTTTTGTTATGTCTAACCCTCAGAGTGTCCATGATTGTGGAATATTAGTGCAATATAGTTTTAGTGTGTTTGGTAAGAACATCTTAGAAATGAACAACAATTTTGAAATACGGGCTAAACATTTGAAAACCTTTCCAGACTTAATCAGTCTTGTCTTGAGGTTCTCAATACAGTGAAATTCCAGGTTAAAAAAAATATTATTTCACAAAAGACCCTTGCTATTTGTAAGGTTGGTGATCTGAAACCATGACTCTTCTAAATTGCAAATGACATTAAAAATAGCTCCCTTAAGGAGCCTGACAAAATAGTGTTGTGCTGTGTCCCAAAGTGGTGCTTCTGGTTTTCCACTGGGCTGCTGATACAGTGGGCTGGAAGTTCCTATTCTTGCATATTGTGTTCTGCTCTTTTTGATTCCTCTGTGAAATCAGAAAGCTTAGTGCATAATTATTCCAAAATAGAAAAGTTATTCCATTCTTTTCCACAAACACACAGTCTGTCTTTTTCACCTTGTATTTAAATGTTCACAACTGAATTTCTTTCCATTACAGTTGTTTCATCTCGTTTGACTTCTTTTTTGGATTCACACATCTCCTCTCCACCAAGTTCACAGTAAACATGAAAGTACTATTAGAGATGAATGGAATTGCTTCTAAAACCTGTCAGAGAAGGCTTCTCAATGGAAGCAACAGTAGAGATGTGCCTTTAAGAGGTGCTTGTGTCAAAATAAACAGGCAAAGGGAAGTATAATCTCATAGTTGATATACTTGGCTGGAAAGAAAACTCTTCATTAGGCCCACATCTGAGTCTGGTACTTTAGTGCCTGGTACTTAACCATGGCTGAACCCTGTGATCACTTGAAGAACTTTAATGCTGGTCCCAGCTCTAGGTTATCTGACTTAATATATTCAGGGAAAGGCCTAGGTATCAGAACTCTTAAACCTTCCCTGGTAATATTAATGGGCAAAGTTAGAAGTTGTATGGCTCCCTTAGTTGTGGTTTCCCATTCTATAGATGATTAGAAACAGGGTACCTAGCTGTGTGCTAGACATGTGGAAAGCACATATCCTCAGGTATCTCTTCTGCAAAAAAATTATTCCAATCTAAACCTGACCTTCCCATTATATCTTATGATCTACTGAACCCCATTTACTTTTTAAAGAAATCCATACAATCATTCAAAAAATACTAGAGAAGCCACCATGTCTCTGGCTCCAAATCTTTCTACCTGAACTCCCTTCCTTACTCCGTGTTGCACCCTGCTTAAATCCCATCAGTGGCTTCTTTTACCCATGGATAAAGTCAAAGAGAGCATATACTCCACAGCTACCTTTGCAACTCTGAAGTCTGAGGTCCCATCACTTGCTGCCTAAACGGGCTCTAGTGATACCGAGAAGTTTGTCATTCTGTGTGCATACCATGCTACCTCAGGCTTCTGAGAATTTACCTTTCCTCTCTTTTATCCCGCTAGCTACTTTTCATCTGGCTAGTTCCTATCCACATATCAAGACTCAGATCAGCCACTAACTTTTCTGAGAGTAATTCTCTGAACCCTCATGCCACTGAGGATTTCTTGTTGTATGATATCTTTAGCAAAGCACTTTTGTGTTATTTTAAAACTGTCTGATTCCACTTACGTAAGCTCATAAAACGCATATCTTCATCATCTGTGTATGCCCATTTCCTAGTACCTAACGCATTCACTTGATTGTTTTCTTCAAATGAACTGATCTGGCATATGGCATACTGGGATGCTGCTAGTGAAGTGATATTGAAGGTTTAAGGAAGTTAGAGCTAACAGTTTGGCAGCAAGGAAAGAATCAGGGGAACTAAGAAGTCAGCAGTGGGGAATGACCACGTAAGAGTAGCAGCATGCTTCAGTTATCATACAGGACATGACCATGCTATGACTCAGGACAATAACTGATGTGAATAATAATGAATCCAGGTCAATTTGAAAAAGTCAAATACATCAATATGATGTAGCTTAAAAAGTAAAAAAGCACAACTGTATAAAAAGCATAATTGCATAAATATATTTCAACCAAATCAGTTAAAAAGGAAGAGGAATTATGTGGAGATTTTGCTTATAAGGGAAAGATATATCATTCTGTAAATGCTAGGTAAATTATATAATGTATTTTATACATTATAATACCACAGTATCAATTTCTGTTTTCACAAGTGTTTATAGCCAAAGAAAGTTTCTAGCCATAGCCAGATAAGGTGATATCACTAACTCAGACCCCTTATTTACTCTCAAACTTAAAAAAAAACCTGCGCATTATCCCTAATGTCATTGATCCACATAGAACTAGGTTGGGAAATAGAGTAAGATAAAATGATTGACCCCTGGGAAGATTTGTTCCAACGCTGCTGCCTGTGAATTTCTCCTCCAAATACACAGGCTTGAAAATAATTAGTTTCCAATTTAGGATGTTCATAAATGAGCATATGTAGCACCTGTAAGAAATACCTCTGTCTTCTATCTCAAACTTTCAGGGAATAATATAATTCACATATGTACTTTGCACTTTGGTTGCCATAATAAGTATTCTGCAGATGTTAGAAACAACTAAATAATGAATTTTGAGTCTAATCTCTCATGTGAAAAATGGAGATCATAATGAGGTTTTTACTAACCATAAAAAGGGCTTCTTGCAATGATCTAAGACAATATATATATTTGAAGAATCTTTATAAATTGTAAAGTATTTGTTAGTAATACTAATTTATTAGTCATTTTACAAAACAATGCATTAGACAAAGGAGAAATGATTATAAGTAGAAAGTCAGACTATGAGCACAGGCTTTCTAAAGCAAACTTGGATTTAAATTTTGTTTCCAAATTTTACCTGCTGGGTGATTTTGGAAAAATTATTCAACTTCTTCAAGTTTCTGTTTTGTTGTGGTAAAAAGAGATCATAATACTTCAGAGAGTCATTGTCCTAATTGAGATATCCTTAACACATTGTCTAGCGTGTGATATATGTTAAATTAATAGTAGCTATTATTTTTTATGATGTTAGTATAAAAGTGAATATTTATAGTTAATATAAAATATTTAGTCATTATATTCAGGAAAATTAGCATACTTTTAACTAATCATTTGTATTTTTTTAATTCCCCCTTTTTCATTGCTGGAAAAAGGAAAATAAAAATTCAGGAACATAGCCTCAACCCCTTGTGGTCTCACTTAAATGTAAATAAGTTAACTACCAGGGCTTCCACAGTAACGATGTTCTAAACGGCTGTGATCACAACACTTGCTGAATTGGACATATCGCCATAATGTGGGTAACAGTCTTTCTGCCTGTTTAAATGGTAAAGGTCCTGTGCTTTCTTTTTAGTATTGGGTATCCGCAGAGACATCCTGATGTAGTCTAAGTGCAGGAGTTGAAGGGAGCAGTATGGAAGGAATTCTTTATCTGTAAGGATGGTTGTCAGGGTACCATTACTTTGTTAAATTTTTTCATACTTAGGATGTGTGCTTTATTTTGGCAGGGAAAGAGACTGGGTCTTATATCTATATCCAACATTCATTCAGTCCACCAACTTTTAGTATACTGATATTACTTGAGACCGATATAAGAGCCCAGATGCCACCTTAGTACTTTCTAGTGTGTGCAAGTTATGCATACATCTCAAGTACAGATTCCCTTCCTC
This sequence comes from Cacajao melanocephalus, assembly GCA_963573385.1. Taxonomy (NCBI): domain Eukaryota; kingdom Metazoa; phylum Chordata; class Mammalia; order Primates; family Pitheciidae; genus Cacajao; species Cacajao melanocephalus. The sequence continues at coordinate 28,598 of CAUYLG010026326.1, read as the reverse complement.
TTGATGTCAAAGCACCTGGGAAGGAAACAGTTTAATGAGAAGATTATCTGGTGACTATTCAGTTAAAGCCAAAAGAAGTGGCTCATGTGAATGTGTAATTCTTTCAAGTGGTCAAGTCTGAAAAAACATACCTGGCCAAGGCTGATAAAACAACAGCACACTTCTCTGTGGTGATAAAAAAAGTTTATAACCCTCAGATCTGTGATCTCTAACTTGCACATACATGTTGCTCATATGTGTTTTCCCTTAACCCTCTCTTTCTGTGTTCCATTGGTAAACATGCTATATTTTTATGTTTATTTTTTCCTCCTTAGCTATGTTTATATGAACTTTATAGCTACTTGGCTATTCCCAGCCTTGGTGACAGTCTGTCCTCTAGTTTTGTGCAGGCTGAGCTACTGTATTTCCTTGAGTCTATCATTATACATGCTATTACCAGTAGTGATGTTTATCCTGAATTTAGAAACTTTAAAACACATGTGAAGCAAGAGCCGTTGGGGGAGGGAGGATTATGAAGGTAGTGCAGGAGTGTTTCTATGGCGTCTATTAAATGGGTTTGCACAAGAGCAACACATTGAAATGCTACTGTACCAGTTAGTACATATTGTTTGCTAGTAACCCCCTGACTGCTGCCTCAGCTCATTCCTGGGGCCTCTAAACCTCACCATAATCTAGGAGGGGACCTAGGACCCTGTTTAACCTGTGTGCTTTCTGACTTGTTAGTGCCATTAAACTGCTACTTATTAAATATTCTGTATACTACATTTGGTATTAGCTCTGGGTAGATACACTAATTTTGCTTTCTACATAACAACAACAACAACAACAACAACAAAACACCAGCACTCAATTCACAAAAGTGCACTGCTTCTGAGTAGTTATATGGCACATTGTAGAATGAAACACTACTTTTCTCAAACCAGCCTAGACAGAAACAAAAAATCTTTACCATAAGAACCATGTCCTCCAATGTGTAAGGAGCAAGCCCTTTCTTCCTTCATGTAATTTAAATTCTCTCTACTTTCCATTCTTTATTCACCTCAAGCACTCAAGATGCTCTTTAAATAGTACCTTCTCAAAGAGAAATGTGAAGTGTTTATTTTAAACTCCTATAGAAGTAAAATATTGAGTAAATTCTACATACATTTGACCTTCCCCCGCTATTTTTGCTATGGGGTTCATGAGAAACTGTGATCAACCTGCTTTTTGTTCTTTTTGAGTACTGGATTTATTTTGTTAGAAACTTCAATACATATTTATACTTCAGATGATAACTCTGAAACACTAAATTGGTGTGATTCCCTGTAACACATTTCATAATCCGTCAGGGCAAACGATTTTCAAGTTCTGTTGAAGCTAATTGCCTTTATAAATCAAATGTAAAATTTGAATTATAGTTTAATTAGGTGGAGTGAGACTGCTTGCTGGTCTACTCTGTAAACTGTTTTATTCTGTTGTGAAATGAATAGGTCTGAAATGAACTAAGTTTAAAATAGATTTTTCGTATTTTGTGGGTCTGCCTTGATATCCCTCTTAGTCATTATATTATGTTAGTATATTTGCATCAAAAATCTCTGAAAGGAAATAGGACCAGTTTGACTTTCTCCTTTTCAATTTGGATTCCTTTTGTTCCTTTCACTTGCTAATTGCTCTGGCTAGGACTTTCAGTATTGTATTGAATAGAAGTGGTGAAAATAGGCATCCCTATCTTATTCTCGATCTTAGAAGGAAAGTTTTCAACTTTTCCCCCATTAAGTATGATGTTAGCTGTGGGTTTGTCATATGTGGCTTTTTTTTTTTTTTTTTTTTTTTTTAGATGGATTCTAACTCTGTTGCCCAGGCTGGAGTGCTGTGGTGCAATCCTGGCTCACTGCAACCTCTGCCTCCTGGGTTTAAACAATTCTGCCTCAACCTCACAAGTAGCTGGAATTACAGGTGCCTCCCATCACACCTAATTTTTTCTATTTTTAGTAGAGACAGGGTTTCATCATGTTGGCCAGGCTGGTTTTGAACTCCTGACCTTAAGTGATCTGCCCACCTCGGCCTCCCAAAGTGCTAGGATTACAGGCATAAATCACTGCTTGCATTGAGGTACATATCTTCTATGCCTAATTTGTTGAGAGTTTTTATCATTAAATTGATATTGAATTTTGTCAAATGCTTTTCCTGTCTTTATTGAAATGATCACAGGGTTTTTATCCTTAATTCTGTTAATGGGATGAATTACTTTTATTGATTGACATATGTTGAACCATCCTTGCTTCCTTTGGAAGAATCCCACCTGATTACGGTGAATTGTTTTTAAAGTGCTGTTGAATTCAGTTTGCTAGTATTTTGTGGAGGGTTTTTGCGTCTATATTCATCCAGAATGTTGGCCTATAGTTTGTTGTTTCTGTTGTTGTGTTCTTGACTGGTTTTGGTATCAGGGTAATGCTGGCCTTGTAGAATGAGCTTGCAAGAATTCCCTTCTCTCCAATTTTCTAGAATAGTTTGAGAAGAATTAGTATAGTTCTTTAAATATTTGGTAGAAGTCAGCAGTGAAGCCATCAGGTCCCATGCTTTTCTTAGATGAGAGATTTGTTACCACTGATTTAATCTTATTAGTAGTTATTGACCTGTTTATATTTGCTATTTATTCATGATTGAGTCTTGGTAAGTGGTATATGTTCAGGAATTTATACATTTCTTCTAGGTGTTCCAATCTTTGGCATACAATTATTTATAATAATTTCTTATGATCTTAAACATGTAAAAGCCTAAGAGTCCTTCAAAAATTCTTAGAATTAATGAATAAATTTACTAAAATCTCAGGATACAAATCAATATGCTTACATTGGTAGCTTTTCTATACATTAACAGTGAACTATCTAAAAAAGAAATAAAACAACAAATAACATTTATATAATAATAGCTACCCCCACAAAAATTAGATACCTGGGAATAAATTTAACCAACCAGGTGAAGCAAGATCGCTACACTAAAAACTATAAAGCACTGATGAAAGAAATTAAAGAGAACAGAAATAAACAGAAGGATATTCTGTGTTCATGGATTGGAAAGTTAATATTGTTATAATATTAAATATTGTTGAAATGCCCATCCTACCCAAAGTGATCTGCTGATTCAATGTGATTCCTCTCAAAATAAAAAGGGCATTCTTTGCAGAAATAGAAGAAACGATTCTAAGATTGCTATGGAAGCACAGAAGACCCTGAATAGCCAAAGCAATCTTAAGTAAAAAGAGCAAAGCTAGAGATATCACATTACCTGACTTCAAAATACACTAAAAAGCTGTAGTAACCAGACAACATGGTACTGGTATACAAACAGATACATAGATGAATGGAACAAAATAGAGAGCCCAGAAATAAATCCACACGTAACAGCCAATTGATTTTCAACAAAGTGCCAAGAGAACACAATGGGGAATGAACAATCTCTTCAATAAATGGTTCTGGGAAAACTGGATATCCGCATGTGGAAGAATGAAACTAGACCCCCTATCTTTCACCATATGCAAAAATCAACTCCAAATGGATTAAATACTTAAATCGAAGACCCCAAACTATGAAAATACTAGTAGACCATATAAGAGAAATGCTCCATGACATTGATCTGGGCAGTAATTTTTGGATAAGACCTCAAAAGCACAGGCAACACAAGCAAAAATAAACAAATGGGATTACATCAAACTCAAAAGGTTTTGCCCAACAGGGAAAACAATCGACATAATGAAGAGACAACCTACAGAATAAGAGAAGTATTCTCAAATTCTACATCCAACTAAGCATTAATGTCCAGACTATATAAGAAACTCAAATAACCCAATCGCAATACCAAACCAAATAACTTGAAAAATGTTTATATCGCTAATTATCATGGAAATGTGAATCAGAACCATGATGAGATTACATCTCCCTCCAGTTAGAATGGCTATTATCAAAAAGGTAAAAGGAAACAAGTGTTACTGAGTATGTGTAGAGAAAAGAATCTTACTGTTGGTGGGAATGTAAATTAGTACATTCATATGGAAAACAGTATGGAGGTTCCTCAAATAATTAGAAATAGAGCTGCCATATAATTCAGTAAATTAACTATGGGGTATAAATCCAAAGGAAATGAAATCATACAGTGAGGTGATATCTGGACTTCCATGTTTATTGCAGCACTATGAAAGATATGAAATCATACTTTGGCTATTGTATATAGTGCTGCAATGAATGAATGGATTAAAAAATGTGGAATGTATATACAATGAAATACTTTTTAGCTCTAAAAATTAAGTCTTGGCATTTGTGACAACATAGGTAAATCTGGAGGACATTAAGTGAAAGAAGTCAAACACAAAAAAACCACATACTGCATGATCTCACTTATATATGTGAAATATAAAAGCTTGTTTCATAAAAAAAGGGAGTAGAATATTGGTTACCAGGAGCTGGGGAGGATAGGAGAAAGGGAGGGATGGGGAGAGGTATAAAGTTAAAATTATATAGGAAAAGTAAGTTTTGGTATTCTATTGCATATTTTAGGTAAAAATTATATTTCAAAATAGCTAAAAGAGGATTTGCATGTTGTCACCACAAAGAAATGATAAACATTTAAGGTAATAGACTGCTAATCACCCTGATCTGAACATTACACATTATATACATATATTGAAAGATCACATTTTACTTCATAAATATGCATAATTATGCATCAGTTAAAAATAAAATGTAAAAAAAAAAAATCTTAGAAAGAATAACCAGGGATTGAAAATCCATTGGGAAAACAATGTCATTGAAGAGCTCAGTTAAAACTCAAAAAACCCCAAGCATTTGTGGAATTCAGCCCAGGTTATCCCTTCCTTTGTCTGATATTCAGGAGAAGGATTCAGATAGTCCAGGCAGCCAGTGCTGAGTCAAAACTTGTCTTTGAATCATAAACTCTGAAGGTGTTCAAGAGGCTTAAAGGATAATGATGTGCTGTCACCACCAAAGACACAAAGAACTCCAAAATAATTTGAGATTCAAAGAAAGAAACCAGCAGTGCCAGCTGTACAAAAGCCTATACAGTTTTTTTGCACTGTGAGAAGTGCTAAGTTAGTGAGGAAAATTGGGTACTTGGATATACCAAAATGTAAATTTAAGTGATTGCCTTTTTTCATAATGTGGGAAAGGTAAGGCAGAAGATTGAGGAAGAAGATCAGAGCGCTGGATGAGAAAACAGGTGAACTGAGTCAATGTGTCATTTACTTAAATGGAGGTTATAGATTCTTTTCAAGAAGTACTAGTACTTTTCACCTATTCACACCTTTCATAACGGAAATAATTTAAAAAATGACAGAACTCCAATATAAGTGTTTTTATTAATGATAATTACTAAGAGTGATTTGATGTAGAGGCCAAGATACCTCATTGTTCTGAAAGTTTATGGCTTTTGTAAAGAAAGAAAAGTATTTATTTTATCAAAGTATTGTTTGTTGTAGTAAGGAATATGTTTTACATTTGGGTCTAGCACACCCATAATTATTCACATGCACAAATTAAACACTTTTCCAGATTATTCTTATCTTACTTCCTGTGCTTTATTGATGTTTCCTGTTCTATTCCATTTTTTTAAAACATGCTGTTTGCATCCCTCTAAATAGATTTCTTGATACCTTTAATGGATTGTATAGAACAAGGGACACAGCAGCATACTCCCAAATGGAATTATGGCTTTTCTTGGTTCCTTGGACACAATAAGATTGCAAAGCTGCCGGTCATTTCTGTTCATTGTGGTGACAATCCTGTTAATTCCTTTAAGAAGCTACAGCTGGATCTACTGCAGGAAATCTTTATACCTTTGTGTCAACTCCAGATTGCTTGAGAGGCAGACATACAGCAGTTGTGACTCTCAGCCAGCCTGTTGGCTTAGTACATTTGGGTGCAAGCCACAAATTAATTTTGTAAATTTTTACATAGTACCAGTACTTCTTGCCCTGGGTACTTTCACATCTATCTCTTTCCATGTGATAGCTAGTAAGAATCAATCCCAGCACCTTGATAAGGCAAATTTGAATTATGTGTCTTTGGGATCTGACCATACATACCTGGTCAGGATAAGGCTTAAGACTGTCTGATATTCTATCCCCACATATCAGTCCTATCTACTGAGGGTTAGGCTGATTTATCGAGCAATCCAAGGGCTTCAAATACAAATGGGTACCACAGTAGGAACAAGGTCCTGAGACTAACATCAAGGTAGATAGAAATGTAATGCCTTGTAGCTAGAATGTATCACAGCACCAGAAAGAGCAAGGCAAAGTTCAAGGTGAAGTAGTTTGATAAACAGTGTTATAGGTAAGTGAGGAGTGTTTCATCTACGGCTGTTATGACATAAAAGAATGTGATAAGAGACATCTGTGTACACATAGATTCTTAGAAATGAAGGTGACACAGACTCATATTTGTGGCCCAGCTGTTTGTGTCTTAAATAATCTTGGTGAGCTTGGCAAGTCTGGTGTCTTGAGGGACAATGATAGGCAGGCTCTCTATTCAGAAGTCTTGGATAACTATACTTGATGATTTTTAAAAACCCAAACATTTTCTGTCTACTCTTGGGTTTCTACCAAGGTGTTTAGGTTCTCTGGGCACTCTGAGTCAGCCCCAGAAGAGTGGAGGGACACATTACATTGATGATTAGTGCTCTCCTTGTTTGATGTCCACATTTTCACTCACGGTGGCATGTGGTTCATGGTGGGAGGAGAAAGGCTCTGACTGTGGTTATCTGGAAACCATCCTTCCTTCCCATGGTAGATGATCCTGGTGAAACTTCTAAGCAGTCAAACTGCATGCTGATGTTGGGTGAGATTCTGGTTTTTACTGTTCAGGATGTGTTTCTGTATTCCTTTTCATCTACAGGACATTAACTAGGGAGATCTCTGAATTTAATACAAAATAAGATTGGAAGTGAAGTTTACTATTGTGATTTTTTTGTGATAGAAGAGAGAATAATAAAGAAGACATTAAACTTTAGATTATTCAGAGGTTGAATGTTACTGGGTTAATGATATTGGATTTGGAGAATGACCCAATAAAAATAAATTCATTTCTACTTTGTGAGTTATAAGATTCGATCACTCTGACCTCCTTTTTTTTTTTTAATGTAAACCACATGCACCCATCATCTGAGTACCCTTACATTTGTAAAGGTATTTGTACCTTTACAAACATTGTTCTGTGTGCATGGAAAGCTCTTTTCCCTTTCTCCTCATCCAGCAAGAAATCAGTGCTTGCCTGGTCTCTTTACACTGAAATTTCCGTGAAAATAAAACTAGCAATTTAGAGGTATATAGTGATTACAATGTGACAGACCCTGTGTTTTGTTATTATTAACTTGTTCAGTCCTCACAACAATCTGTTTATGGAAGTGTGATTATATTTTACAGAAAAGAAAATGGCATAGGAAGTTTAAGTGACATGCTTATGGTTCCAGAGCTGGATTTGTAACCGGGGAATCTGCCTCCAGTATCTGTTTAACCACAATGTTATGCTGACTCTCTAGTTGTTGCCTGTGTCTTGGTTATCTTTGTAGCCCCAGTGTCAAGTGTAGTGTATCATTCATAGGAGGCACACAAAAATAATTGTGGTTTAATTAATGAAATTAACAAAAGACTGCACTCTCCTAACAAGGGTGTGAAGTTGTTAGGAACAACTGAGGTTCAGAATTGGTAAAAGAGAATTTTACACATTAATTTGAGAAGATCTCGAGGCAAGTTTTTAACCAGCCCAAGAAATGTGGGGAAGTACTGGCTATACATAAAGAGAGTGTCCTGGGTGGAAGATGAGATGTAGCGCTTAAATAGCAAAACTATAGTAGGAGAGGTGTGTATTCCTGATTATCCCAGATGTCCAGTAGATCGGGATAGGGTGGTGAAGGTATGAGGAAGAAAAGTTAGAAAAAATGTTCCAGGATTTATTTATTCTCCTGATATCTTGGTTAATTTGTGGAGGATGATATAAGAAAAAAATTTCTTTTAGAGAATAGGAAGGAAAGCATATTAAAATTATAGCCTTAATGAAGTTATCTGTTATCCAAGAAAACATTTCATAATAGAACAAGGCCCTTTGACAATGGTTTTTCCAAGTGAGAAAGCGTCCATTTATGACAACATTTGTGCACTGAAAAATACTGCTGCACTAGTTCTGTGATGAAATCTATGGTGACCATGGATTGGAGAACAGAGTGAGACCTTCTAGTTTACAGATGTGATCACTAACTGGTTCCAGAATAGATTTTACCTAAGACTTTATATTCCAAACTGCTAAAATCCAAGGATAGCAATGGTGAGAATTTTATGCTGTTATGAATAGCTTTCAGTTTTTCTTGGCACCTCTGGATAATCTAGGACCAGACATATCTAATGGACAGAGCTTTGCCAAATAGAAAAGTCCAGAGCCAAGAAATGCCTTGCTTGTTGCCTACCCAACAAGAATGATTTTTGATTAATCAATCTGTTTGATGATTCCGTTCTCCATGAAGAGGTCTTGTCATTGGAGTAAACCTGGGATATTAGGGAGAGGTAAGAATTTCCTTTGAGGAATTCACTGATTTCAGCTTCAGAAAGGCAGATCCTAATAGTTTAAATAATGTTGTTTTCCGTTTTAATGTAGGACTCTTCTGAGATATATCTTCTGAAAGAATGAGGTACAAATCATGCTCTAGATCCTACTGATTAATGTTAACTCAGCAGATTTCCAATTATTATTCCCTGTTTTAAACATTTATTAGTCATGCTTTAGCTGAGATGTATATGAGATATACATGTGTATGTATATATAAATATAGTGGGCTTACAAAGGTGGTTTCTACTTATTCTAGCTACTTTTATAATCAATAGGAATTATCATAGTATTGGTAATTGCCTAAATCAGTAATTAGCCTGAATTATATATGACCTAATTATTAGAAAAGTGTCAATTATGGATGATCTGTGCTTTAATAAAGACATAAGTATAATTCCAAACTTAAATATAGAGGAAATAATAATATATTCTTGGGCTGAAATAATTTAGGGTGATAATTTATTTCAGAATGATATACTGTGTTTTAGTTTATATTAAATGAAATTCAGTGACAGATTATGTTAGAGTCAGAACTGAAATTGAAATTGCTAGGTAAAATACAGTATATTTCATATTAATAACTATGACTATGATCTAACAAAAGAAAATAAATCATTTATGTTCACCGAGGAGTCACTATCAATGCCTTTAACGACCATGTCCAGTGTTGTACTAAGCTTCTGTCAAGTGTCATCAAATATGTGTAGAATTTAAAAATACCTAAATGTGCATTTATATATTAATGTTGAATTCTGAGAAACCAAAGACATACATATTAAGAAGAAAAGCCATACCTTTTTCTTTTTCCAATGAGAAGACAAGCTTTTCTAACTCATAAGTTTTAGAAATAAAATTCCAAGTTACTGCCTTTGGGGAAATGTATTGCTGAATTTAGACATGCCGTCAATTTTCATTCTCTATCTATCCTCCTAATCTGTGATTTGTAACTCAGTTTTCTTATTTGAAATGAAGAGGTTTGGGCCAAATTTATCTTCACTCTAGTTATTCTTCAACAAATATATATTGAATGCCTATTTTGTGTTAGGTACTGTTCTAAGTGAAACAATGGATACAACATAAGATCTCCAGGTAACGGGGGGAGGAATCACAGATAGCAAGCAAAAGAGTAATAATTTCAGGTCATAAAGAGTGTGATAGAAGGCTCTTCTCACAGGAGGCTTTGCTGTGGTTTGCAGCTGTGCTTGTTTTCAAGCAGTCATTAAAGCATGCAGGTGCATTTTGGCAGTAGAAAACCTTTGGATAGCTTTTTAATATAAAAGTACAAACAGGAGTGTGGGATAGAAAGTGAATGGAGCCAGAGTGCATATTGGTATGACTGGCCAGAAAAAGGCTTTATGAGGCCCCAGTGATGACCACAAGATAATGACGAAAATCTTAACGAGGAGTGCTAGAGAAAGGGCCAGTTGAGTGGAAAGTTCTGAAGAGGGATCTAGCATGGCACATACAAGTTACAGAAGAAAAGCCAGCAAGTGTGAAACAGAATCGTGAGGGTGATAATGGGAGGGAGAAAGGATGGAGAAGTGAATAGGGGTCAGAATACAGAGAATTTTGTAGACCACAATAAATTGTTTATGATTTTACTTGTAGCAAGCAGCCATTGAAAGTTTTTAGCAATAAAGTGCTTTCAATTGATTTGTTATTTGAAAGGTCACTTTGATGGAAGTGAGAAAAATAGAGGGGATGGATTGGAGTATGATGAGTGGGCAAATGACAGGGAGACCAGGTAAGAAGACATCGCAAAAGTCCAAGGTAAGATTTTTTCTTGCGTGAGGGAGATAAAAGTGGAGATAGTGGAAGAATATTAGGCTTAGCACATGAATTGGAAGTCCAGGCCTTTCTAATGGACTGACTATAGGCAATGTTAATCATGAGGATTAAGGAAGACTACTTCATTTTTGCAATTATTTTTGAGTCTCTACTATGTTTCAAGCACAAGGTTAGGCACTGGAGATTTTATGTATGGTGAACAGAACTACACACAGTTCTTGCTTTCAGAGGAGTTAAAATCCTGGTGAAAAATAATCATTTAAGTCAATAAATAAGTACAAGCCTAGAAAAAGTGTAATGAAATAGAGCTATGTGGTATTGTAAGTTCATGCAATGGAGAGACCTAACTTAGCCAGAATATGAGTGTGTGTGTGTGTTTGTTTACTTTTGTGTGTGTGTGTGTGTGTGTGTGTGTGTGGTGGTAGTAAGGGTAGATATGCCAGGTGAGAGAAGGCTAGGATCTGAAAGAAACGTAGGATGTAACTAGGGTAACAGCAGTGAAGTATGGCAGTGGGATTGCTCAGGCCTGGTGGTGGCACAGTCAAGGAACCAACCTCAGAAAACTGGCAGGGCTGGAGGGTAAAATTGGAGAGAGTGAGAAGAGGTTGGTTACTATGGCATTGAGCAGACACGGTCTTGTAGGCCATATTCAGGAGATTGCTTTTAACTCAATAAATATGGAAACTTTTGAAAGGAAACTATCTAATTGCTAAGGTTTCTTTCTACTCTAAATTCTGTATATTTCTTTGATTTAATTTGAAATATGAAAATGGTAAAGCCGTAAAATGACCTTCAAAAACAGTGAAAGTGCTGGCGTTTGATTAACATAATTAGAAAACCTCTTGAAGAATCAGCATGCAAGATCATCTTCCCCTCAGGTGCAATTAAACTTTTCAGGATAGCTTAGTCATTACAGTCCTGGTGTTATGACTCCATGAATATTATCTTTCCCAAACCTGGAATGCCTTTGGCCACTGTTCCATAGGCTGTTCTGTGAACCCCTGGGTTTTATGAGCTCATCCAACATGGACATATGTTCAATGAATGCCTGTGTGGGTAAACAAATATTTATATGGCAAGTGTGGGTATTGAGTTATGAAACACCATATCAGATGATGTTAAGATTATTAGATAAGTTTCATGAATTAAATAGCTAGACTATATCTGTATATCCTTGCCAAACTTTCAACTTTAAGATGAAGAGATTAAAAATATAAAAAATTTAGAGTAATTGCTGTCAGCTGGGGGCAGTTTTGTTCCCAATGGAGTAATTAGCAATGTTTGGAGATACTTTTGATTTCTACAACTGGGGTTGGGGTGCTCCTAGCATCTAGTGGGAAAAGGCTGGCAACTCTGCTAAATATCCTGCAGCAAAACTGGATGTACAGGACATCTCCTTACAATAAGAACAATTAGTCTCAAAATGTCAATAGTGCTGAGGTTAAAAACCCCTTACCTTCACACATTTTAATATATTATAAATAATTTTGGCTTTCTGAAAGAAAATAACTATCATATGGATAGGGATATGTTTTTTAAAAGGAAATAGATGAGGGGAATGAGCTCACATGGGTTAAGAGTTCTTCAATTTTTGGTGCTTTTTATTTGCATTTTTCTACTTTTTCCAAAATAATTGTATATTTACTAGTATTATTTGATCACAGTGAGCTGCTTATTCTCTTCTTTCTGGGGTGCTTTTCACCTGCTGAACATTGGTGACCTCTTCTTCATCCTTCAGTTGGGGCTCAAGAATCCTCCATGGAGAAGCTCTTGGGAAGTCACATGTCTCCCAAACTGTGCTCTCACACATATAACCTGTACTAAAATATAGTAAAACATTTCACATACTGGATTATTTTGGGTTTTTGAGTGATCTTGAATTAGGAACCAAGTGAGAAACAAGACAAATGGTAGGATAAATGGAGGCAAAACATTACCATTATTACTAATAAAATCTGGATTATAGGATGTAGCTTAGGTGTGAGAGCAAGTAGTCTTTCCAAATTGAACCCTATCATTGGACAGAATTACTTGCCCTTTCACAGAAGCTCAGACAGAGGCAAACTTCACTATTGTGGAGAGAAGAGCCTTCCCCTGGAGAAGCAGCAATGCCCGCCCTCTCTGGGAAGCTCCCGCCCATGAGGAAGAGATGAGAATTTGAGTTGAGCATACATAGCTGTTTACTTCCAAGTTTATCAGTCAGATAAGTCATGCCACCTCCACTGGTACAGAGTGAGGAAAGGGGGAGAGAAAGGTACTTAGTTTTACTAACTGAGCTTTCTTTACATGGAAGGAAATATCAAGAGTGGGAAAGATGTTCTCCTCTTCTCCTTGCCCCAAATCTACAACTGTCACTCTGTTACTACCTTTACTACCCAATACAGTAGCTGCTAGCTATGTGTCACTATTTAAACTTTAATTTATTAAAATTAAATAAATTTAAAAATTTAGTTTCTCAGTCACATTGGTCATATTCCAAATGCTGAGTAGCCCCATGTGTCTTGTAGCTACCATATTGGACAATACGGTTATAGAACATTTCCAGTGGATGGTGCTATTGTAACCAGGTTTTTTTCTTGGGTGCTGGTGAGACACAGCTTCCCCGAGATAATGCTGTGGGTTCTTGGCTTCCAGTCTCTTAAAGAATAAGTGATGGACCACTGCAGGTGCGCTGTATACTTGTAAAAGTAAATATCAGACCCAAGAAGTGTTGCAGAAAGGTGATTTTATTTAGATAGAGAAAAGAGAAGGAAAGGAGGAGAAGAAGAGAAAGACTTCCACGAAGAGTGTGGAAGGGGATTCCAGAGAGCTGGAAATCTGACGTGGGTGAAGGAGCAGGGGAATTTATCCTGGGAGAGATTCCCACCTTCCCAAGTTCCTCTGGACAATGAAAGGAGTTCCTTTAAACTTCCACTGGGTGATTGACTCTTAGTTTCTTCCCATTCCCACGAAATTCAAACATAAACTGTTGACTCTCCCAGATGGAGAGAGATGGGTTGGGGGCATGGTGCTGGGAAAATCTTGCCCTTAAAACTGCTCCTCCTTTTGGACCCAGTAAGAGAATATGTTCCCTCACTATTATGAGATTTTACCCTACTCATTTTTGTATTATCAATGCCTATAAAAAGGCCTGATCTTGAGGCCCTCAAAAATGTTTGCTGGAAAGGCACACTGGCTTGTGCCTGTAATCCTAACACTTTGGGGAGGCCAAGGTGGGAGGATCACTTGAGCCCAGGGGTTTGAGGCCAGCCTGGGCCACATGTAGGGAAACCTATCTCTACAAAAAAAAAAAAAAAAAAAAAAAAAAATTAAGTTAGCTGCACATTGTAGTGTGCGTCTGTGGTCCCAGATACTTGGGAGGCTGGATTAGTCCATTCTCACACTGCTGATAAAGACATACACAAGACTGGGTAATTTATAAAGAAAAAGAGGTTCAATGGATTCACAATTCCAAGTGTGGAGGCCTCACAATCATGGCAGAGGGCAAAAGGCTCATTTACATGGTGGCAGACAAGAGAGAAGGAGACCCAAACAAATGGGGAAACCTCTTATCAAACCATCAGATCTCATGAGTCTTATTCACTACCACAAGAACAGTATGGGACAGACTGCCCAATGATTCAATTATCTCTCACCAGGTCCCTCCCACAACACATGGGAGTGGGTACTACAATTTGAGTTGAGATTTGAGTGGGGAGACAGAGCCAAACTATATAATTCCACACCGACCCCTCCCAAATCTCGTGTCCTTAACATTTAAAAACCAATCATGCCTTCCCAACAGTCTCCCAAAGTCTTAACTCACTTTAGCATTAACTCAAAAGTCCACAGTCCAAAGTCTTATCTGAGACAGGGCAAGTTCCTTCTGCCTATGAGCCTGTAAAATCAAAAGCAAGTTAGCTACTTCCTAGATACAATGGGGATATAGGCATTGGATAGATATGCCCATTCCAAATGGGAGAAATTGGCCAAAATGGAGGGGCTAAAGGTCCCATGCAAGTTCAAAATCCAGCAGGGCAGTAAAATCTTAGAGCTTCAAAATGATCTCCTTTGACTCCATATCTCACATCCAGGTCACACTGATGCACGAGACGGGTTTCCGTGGTCTTGGGCAGCTCTGCCCCTGTGGCTTTGCAGAGTACAGCCTTTCTCTCAGCTGCTTTCATGGGCTGGTATTGAGTGTCTGTGGCTTTTCCAGGTACACTGTGCAATCTGTCAGTGGATCTACCATTCTGGGATCTGGAGGATGGTGGCCCTCTTCTCACACCTTCACTAGGGAGTGCCTCAATGGGGACTCTCTGTGAGGGCTCGCATTCCACATTTCCCTTCAGCGCTGCCCTGGCAGAGGTTCTTCATGAGGGCTCTGCCTCTACAGCAAACTTCTGCCTGGACATCCAGGTGTTTCCATACATCCTCTGAAATCTAGGTGGAGGTTCCCAAACCTCAGTTCTTGAGTTCTATGCACCTGCAGGCTCAACACCACATGGAAGCTGCCAAGGCTTGGGGCTTGTACCTTCTGAAGCCATAGCCTGAGCTATACCTTGGCCCCTTTTTGCCAGTGCTAGAGTAACTGGGCTGCAGGGCACTAAGTCCCTAGGCTTCACACTGCAGGGGAGCCCTGGGCCTGGCCCATGAAACCATTTATTCCTCCTAGGCCTCTGGGCCTCTGTTGGGAGGGGCTGCCGTAAAGGACTCTGATATGCCCTGGAGAAACTTTCCCCATTGTCTTGGTGTTAAGCATTTGGTTTCTTGTTACATATGCAAATTTCTGCAGCTAACTTGAATTTCTTCTCAGAAAATAGGTTTTTCTTTTTCATCATATCATCAGGCTGCAAATTGTATCAGCATTTTGGTCAAAGCAATTCAGTAAGTCTCTAGGAAGTTCCAATCTTTCCCACATCTTTCTGACTTCTGAGCCCTCCAAGTTTCTAGGAAGTTTCAAACTTTCTCACATTTTCATGTCTTCTTCTGAGTCCTCCAAACTGTTCCAACGTCTGGGTGTTATCCAGTTTCAAAGTCACTTTCACATTTTTGGGTATCTTTAGAGCAGCACCCCATTCCCCCCACCAATTTATTAGTTTGTTTTAATGCTGCTGATAAAGACATACCTGAGAATGGGTAATTTATAAAGAAAAAGAAGTTTAATGGACTCACAATTCCACATGGTTGGGGAGGTCTCACAATCATGGCAGAAGGCAAAAAGCACATCTTACATGATGGTGGACAAGAGAGAATGAGAGCAAAAAAAAAGGGGGGAAACCTATAAAACTGTCAGATCTCATGAGACTTATTCACTACCACAAAAACAGTATGGGAGAAACTGTTCCCGTGATTCACTTATCTCCCACAGGTCCCTCCCACCACCTGTGGGAATTATGAAAGCTACAGTTTAAGATGAGATTTGGGTGTGGACACAGCCAAACCATATCAGAGGCTGAACTGGGAGGATCACTTGAGCCTGGAGGTCAGGGCTGCCATAAGCCATGACTGGGCCACTGTAGCACAGCCTGAGCAACAGAATGAGACGCTGTCTCAAAAAAGTATTTGTTCAATGAATACATGAAAGTAGACTTTGCAGTTTTGTTTATCAAATCTGCATGTTGTAAAGTTCTTTCCTTTTTAGTGCTACAAACCATGAAAATTGAACATAGATACCTTGTTAAATAAAGTAAATCAATTGAAGAATATGCATTTTATAATCTTATTTTTATTTATAAATAATTATTTGTATGCATGTGTGTGTGCAGGGTGGGATAGTGGTGGTTAAAAGCATAGAAAAAAAAGTCTTGAAGGGTACATACCAGACTGTATATCATCTGGTGGTTGAAATTGAGGGAAAGGAATAAGGAATACCTTTTATCCTTAGAAATCTTGTTACTAGAAAAATGAATTACTTTTAAGTAAAAAAAAATTTGCAAATTAGGTAGTATGTTAACTTTCTAGATACACTAAAAAAATGGTTCTTCTCAAAGTCAAGTATTAATGAAAGGCAATTTAAGGCAATCTTAACACTTTATGTGTTAAGAAAAATGGTATTGAAGCATAAGGCAGATAACAACCATCAGCTTAATATGAATATTGCATGTAAACCATGAAATCTGTTTTGTTAGGAGTGTGCAAAATAACGTTTTATTTCCCAAAATATAGCTTCTCTGCTATGCTGCAGAGAAGGATAGGGCCGGATGGCAGAGTTCGCATTTTTCTGTTATACCTCTTGACCCAGCAGTATACTTTCTCCCACCTCTCCTTATTGAAAATACTTTCGTTCATTGCTGAAGTAATCTTCACCCTGGGAACGGACATAGTTGTGGTGTTTGTGTCAGAATACTGACACACTGATTTTGATAATCCTCTTGCAGCCTTACCTCACTACTCCTTGTTTGTTAGTTTATAAGCTCACAGATGCTGGACCAGAATTCAGTCCATAAAATTAAGACATTCTGTTTAACAGGGCCAAATCTAAACTGCTGAAGCAGGAACACTAAAGCATGAAGTGGTGCCTTAAAAAGTAACTAGGGCCATGTAACCCACACTAAAAGTCAACCTGGTTTCTAATGAAGATTTTTACATACTGTAGTAATTTCTTAGAAAAAAAAGGCTCTCTTTATGAGACTATTAAAACCAAATGAGAATGGCAAATAATATAGAATGAGTGGTTTAATTAGCAGCTCTGCTATTTTGTTTCATGCTCAGTTGATGGGAGAAAAAAATACTTTTATCAAATAATTAAAATGAATGAATTTAAGGATATGATACAGTCACCTAGAAAAATGACATTAAAAGCAGTCTTGCAAATGAGCATTATAGAAATGAAATCTCTGTAATTATGGCATACATTGACTAATATTCAATATTAAATTGTGATGGGTTCTAGGCTGGGATAAAATTCCATCAGGATGAATGTATCCCTGGGGGTTGATATTTGAAGAGGCTGAGCTGTTTGGTAGCTTACTCCTTGCTTAATTTTTTTTTTCTTTTTGTTTCTACTTTTCAGACACACTATGAAAATGGAGAGTATATTATCAGGCAAGGTGCAAGAGGGGACACCTTCTTTATCATCAGCAAAGGAACGGTAAGCTTTGGTGGCACAAAACAATGATGCAGTAGAGGAGCCTGGGGTTAGTTAATAACTCCAGTAGGAACACATGCAGTCTGTGCTGTATGAGTTTGTTCCATTTTTTGACACAGAGGGATATTAGAGAATGGATCTTACAAAAAATGATGCAGGAGGGAAAAAAAGGTGTAACTTTGAACATCAGAAAGTAGCCTGCTTGCTAATAATCATAATATTAGATGACACTGATATATTTGTGTGAATAGAAAGATCTCCATAATTAATATAATAAAAAAGAAAATACTGGCTGGATGCGGTGGCTTATGCCTGTAATCCCAGCCCTTTGGGAGTCTGAGGCAGGCAGATCGCTGGAGCTCAGGAGTTCAAAACCAGCCTCAGCAATGTGACAAAACCCTATCTATACTACAAATACAAAAAAATTAGCTGGGCATGGTGGCATATGCCTGTGGTCTCAGCTACTTGGGAGGCTGAGGCAGGAGGATCACTTGAGCCCAAGAGGTGAAGGTTGCAGTGAGCCAAGATGGTGCCACTGTACTTCAACCTGGGTAATAGAGCAAGCCTTTGCCTCTAAAAAAAAAAATACTTAGGTCACTTACAAAATTCATCTAGGCATTAGAAGCAGTAACATTGCTATAATGAAACATCTGGAGTTTGAAATTCTATGTCCTAAATTTTAATCCTGTTACAAAACAGTCATTTTAGTGCCCTTTGGCAAGTTGCTGAATACTTTGAGGGTGATTAGGATAGATACATATTAATGTTTGTAGTTATTTTCATAAAGAAATATTGATATTAAAAACTAAAAGTGATAAATTATAGAGGAAAGGGTAAAAATTGGGTAGACAAGGGTTATGAGTGAAAAATCATACTTTATTTTGTAAACTGTTTAAACTGTTTCAGTTTTTCAACAATATAAATTTATTTATATCTTAAAATTAAGAAATGGAGGGAATTGGAAGATAGAATTTTTTTTAGATGAATACTATACTATTATATTACTAAAGGTACCCTAAATTTCTTTCCACCGTAAAGCTATAATCATTTTTGTGTTTGTGTCATTACACTATAACCTATGATTTAAACTTATTTTTCCTTGCTATGTATCATTACAAGGAATTTTTATCTCTGTATATACTAACTATAGAAAGAGATATAGAAGGAAATGCAAGTAGAAAGGAATTGATATGCCAGTTTCCATTTTTATAATAATCACTCTATGAATAAAGTAAATTTATTTCTTCTAATTTAACAAAATGACTGACTCTGGTAACTTATAGCTTGTATATAGAGAGATTTAGAGCCACAGTGAATAGAATGTGGTGGAAGATTATAAATATTGTTGAATCACAATTTATATAATTCTCTTTGGACTGATTTTGGATCAAATATATGCATATATCAATGTTTACACCAATGGCATGTCACACTAAAATGAAGAAAACAATATTTATGCTTTTATTTTTTCTATTTTTTGACTGATCTCTGAATGCCTGGGCTAGAAGTAGAACTCAAGGGCTGACTTCTTAAAAGCATCATGAAATGACATGTCTGACCACAGTTATAGTAAAAATTGTATCTTGTATTTTCCAATGTCAGAAGATAAGAAAATGTTAATATTTTGTAGTTTATATGATAGGTTGTTAGAGCTTATCATTTACTGTCTTATTGTTTAGATTGACTAAAGAATCAGGGAAAATTGAAAAATGCCATGGATATAAATGACTCAAAAGGCTGCATGGGAAATTTGTCCTGATATTCTGAATTTATTTTTTCATTACTACATTGCTAATTCTTTGCTATCATGGAATGATGTGTTTATCCTTTGAGATGGATTTCTGACAGGCTTTGGTTACCACCCTGTTAGTGCAGATTTTACTGTCTAAAAGTAGTGCTTTGTAATCAGTTTCAGCTGAAGACGGTTGCATTAGTGGTGCCTTTTTACAAGTTTCAAAGTAAGTATAAGTAGAAACAGTGTGGAAATTACACCACAGGAGCCAGTTCCCTTGGCAATATTTCAGAGCACTGTGGGATTTCTGGGAGAGAAGCAGTACTAATATATTAGACTCTCTTGACACATTCCAGATCTTTTATTTTAAACCAGACATAAATTTCTACTAACTTACTTTTTTAGGTCACACAAGTTAGCTGCTATGATTCTTAATTATATAAATTACATAATAATTGTGTTAATTTTATTCATTCTAATACTAATATATTAATGATATTAATTATATTAGTTCTAATATATTAAATTCATTAAGAATATGTCACTATATACAATAATTAGAATATATTAAGTCTTAAGAAGCAGAAGGTGAGGTTAGCATGCTTAAGTCCCAATAGCAAAGAGCAGGAAAGAGAGGTGAATAATAAGAGAGTAGGTTCAGTTCAGCAGGCAAATAAGTTGTAGATCTGGAATTTTCTACAATTATATGTTATATGTTTTATTTTAGGTTTACGGATGTCAACTTGTTTTCCCATGCATTTAAAAAATGTAGAAAGGATAACCTTGGCCAAGATCTGTTTCTTGTTACCACCAAACTGGCTTTTTCTTTGAAAATGCTCTGAGATAGGAGGAGACACAACAGGGGCTGCCAAGCTACGAATGGAATTCCCCTTGTTCAGTTCCACTTATTTAAGTGTAAAACAATTTTTATTTTTCCATTAAGCACATTCATACAAAGAGAGAAGCATTATAAAATAAGCTTTGCAATACTTGTTTTTCCCCATTAAACCTGTGCAATCTGATTTTTCTAAAACCTGAGGCAGAATGCTTGCAGTGATGATGGCTAAAGTACTTGGTGCTGCCTCAAGTAGAAGCTCAGTTAGTTCTCTATATTTCAATCAGTCCATTCCAGTTGCCTGGAAACGTGACTTGCTTCCCCAACAGTGAACTTTAAAGCACCAAAGATTCCTGCATATGTCCCTGCAGTTGTGTTGCATCACAAGATGAACTATCTCTTTATAAGTAAATCAAACCAAAATTGAACAGGATGGGTAAGCAAAGTTGCAGAGTTCTAATAATAGTTCAAAGGCATTTTGATTTTTCTGATTCTATTCAGTATATCTTATATCCTACCATTAGAAAAAAATGTGATTAAAAAATTCTTGTCTATCAAATGCCATTTAAAATCACATGGCTTAACTTCATAAAATTAACAAATATTTAAACATTCCAATTAAACATGTTGCCTTAACACAATGCTTAGTGTTTTTGAACATAAAAAGTGTTCTCTTATGAAAATTTTATTTGCATATGTATACATATGTTTATATATACCTTATGGTGAAACCTCTGAGAAACATTTTTTTAATATCAAGAACAAGATAAAGATATACATTATTACCAATTTTGTTTAGTGTGGTACAAGACGTCTCAACTACTGTAGTAAGTTAAGAAAAAGAAATAATATTTAGAAATAAAGAAATAGTAATTTTTATATGGTATGATTTTAGTTTCTTTTAGGATTTTACATAGACATATATATTATTAAAATTAAGAGTTTAGCAAAATCAGCATTCAGAATATTTTTCTTTATTAATGGAACTGTTCTATATCTCTACACAGCTCAATATAATAGTCATTAGTCACACTTGCTATCTAAAGTAAAATTATCTAATTTAACTTGAATGTTAATATTCAGTAGCAGTAGCCACATTACAATAGCTGCTAGTGGTGACTGTATTGGATATTATAGAGCTGGATATTTTACTATAAATGAATACTGCAAGAGCCATATCATTTAATGTGTTCTACCATATTAACAGTCTAAAGAAGAAAAATCACATTATCATGTCAACTGATGCAGTGAAAGCATGTGACAAGTGTAACATCCATTCATAATAAAAATTCTCAGCAAACTGAGAATATAAGAGAAATTTCTTACCCTGATATGTGGTATCTACTACATGCTTACAGTTAAACATATTAATGATACAAAACAGGGCAATCAATAAATGAAAGTAACCAACAATAAAAGGAAAGTCTTTTCAACAAATGGTGTTGGAACCATTGGTAATCCATGGACCAAAACAGAAGAACCTTGATCTAGGCTTTATACCTTATATAAAAACTAAATGAAAATTGATAATAGATTTAAAAGTAAAACTATAAAACTTTCAAGAGAAATTTATGACTTTGGATTAGATATAAAGAGTTCCTAGAGAGGACAACACCCACACAGTCCATAAGGAAAAAATGATCAATTGGGCTTTTTCAAATTTAGAAACTTTTATTCTGTGAAAAAGACTGTTCAGAGAATGGAAAGACAAATTTCTAACAGGGATAATTATTTGTAAAGTGCATGTCTGGTAAGGGGCTTTTGTTGATTCTATTCTGTATTGATCCTATATGAAAAACACCTAAAAATCAACAAAAAACTCCGAAGTACCCATTTTTTTTAAAAAAATAGATGAGGGACTTGAACACATCAGCAAAGAAGATACACAAATAGCAAATATGCACATGAAGAGATGTTCTAATTAGTCATTGAAAAATCACATGTTGAAACCCTGAGATGCTACTGAATACTTAATAGAATGGCTAAATCTAAAAACAAAAATTGACAATATTAAATGCTAGTGAGGATGTAGAGCAACCAGTACTCTCATACATTGCTCCTGAGAATGCAAAATGTTAAAGCCATTCTGGAAAACAATTTGGCAGTTTCGTACAAAGTTGAATAAACATTTACCATATGACATAGCAATTACTCTTTGTGATATTTATCCTAGAAAAATGAAAATGTAGCTCACACAAAAAACTCTGCATCACTGTTTGTAGTATCTCTATTCATAATTGCCAAAGACTAGAAATAAACAGATTATGTTATATTCATTCAATGAAATATTAGTCAGCAATAAAAAGCATAAACTGTTGAACCTTGCAACAACTTAGATGAATCTTACAGGCCTAATGCTGAGTTAAAAAAAAAAAAGACTGAAAAGGTTAAATATTGTATTATTCTATTTATATAGCATTCTCAAAAAGAAAAATTAGTTTTATGCAGAACAGACTATAGGGGTGAGGAATTGAGAAGGATATGACTATAAGCACATAGCATGAAGGAGTTTCTGGAGGTGATGAAATTGTTGTGTATCTAATCTATCTGTATCTGCTGGGAATTAGACAAAGCTATCGATGTGTTTTAAGTTCATACAACTATATTCTGAAAAAGAAAAACTAAATTTTACTATATGATAACTTAAACATTCATGTACATTTCTAAATACTGTAACACGAAATTCAAATATTTTTTTAAGTACCATTTCAGAAATCAAGTATCTAGGCATATCTATAACAAGAAAATGTTCAAGTCTTTTAAGAAGAAAATTGTATTTAAAATAATATAATGGAGAGCAAAACACCAACATGGCAGGACATCTGAAAGAAAAAGAAACATACTGGGAGTTACTATCGTAGATATCAAGACTTATTGTAAGGTTCAGGTAATGGACAAAAATGTGGCCTTAATTTGTTTGAGAACCAGACAAATATGTCAGAATAAGATGGTGAGTCCAGATAAAGATCCATGATAATATGGAAACTTGATTTATGATGGCATGGGCACTACAGATGTCACAACAATTGGTTATGTATAGGGACATAAATAAACTTGGATCCCTAATTACACCATACACAATGTCAGTTTCAGATAAAATGTGAAAAGAAAAATTAGGAAAAAAATTAAAAGATAATTGGGAGAATACTTGTATTATCTTGGGATAGGAAAGGATTTCTTGAATAAGATATTTTAAAATGCAAACAACAAAAGATAACATGGTTAAATGTAATTACATTAAAATTAATAAATTTGTTCAGCAAGACACCATAAAGATGGTTTAGAAAATCTATAGTCTTGTGAATCAACAACCACAAAAATAAAGATGATCAGTCCAATAGAAAAATGGACAAAAACATGACCAGACACATCATCAAAAGAAGCACAAGTGTCTCAAAAAATAAGATGATGAAATGTTCACCTCTATTAATAATAAGGGAAATGCTATCTAATACCTGCCTTTTGGAAAAAAAAATCAAAGTCTGACGATATTGACTATTGATAACAATATAATATGTATTTTTCATCCACTGATGGTAGGAATGTAAGACTGTACCATGAGTGAGTTGATACCTAGAAAAATTGAAGATGCATGTATTTGATAACCTTGTTCTTTATTTGTAAATATTGACCCTAGTGAACTCTTACCCATGGACACCAGAGCACATGCATAAGAATGTTCACAATAACACTGTTAGTAGCACAGCAAAAACAAAATAAAACAAAAATAAAACTGGAAGGAACCATATTTGTATCTACAGAATTAGTAAATTGCATATGAATACATATAATGGAATACTGTTTAAACAAAGAAAATTAATTTCAGCTATTTATATGAACATGGGTGAATGAGAACCTCAAGAATAAGGGCCCAGTAACCTTTATTTTAAATCAAACTCCCTACTGAAGATTCCGCATCTAAAAAAGCCTCATCAGCATGCAAATTAGTGTCTCTATGATACAGCTTAGTAGTAAGTAAAAGTGTTAAAAACTGAATGTCCATGGTTTGGAAACACTGTGTGGAGGAGTAATCAAATGGATCAGTGGAGAATAATAATTGAATTTCCTTCACCTTACACAGACCTTCTTAATACTTCTAAAAATTCCTGTCTTTAACATCTAATCTCTAGATTCAGAAACTTGAAGCATAGTATTATTAAATGTGTTTAAGTGTCTGGCATTGTCTCAAGAAATTAGTTTTTTTACTTCATCACATTTTCCAAGTAGGCGAATTTTAATTATTTAATCTTTCTGGATGACACATAGACAGTTTTATGAATGTTAGTAGAGCTTAAGGGGAAAGTGAATTAACACAAAGGTACAAGTTACTCTATGTTTGTTTTCATTCATGCAACAACAACAAAAAATTATCACTTGCCTTATGTGGACTATCACTTAAGTCACAAGTCTTGTGTATGCCAGGCTATCTGTCTGGTTAGTAATGACACATTCTTTTAAAACAATTTACAACTATTTATTGAGTGCTTATTATAATTTGTGGAGAATGCTGAAGAAATACAACTTTCTTTGAAGGACATATTATTTATTATAGTAAAAAGGGGCATGTATGTAATTTATGTATCTTTAGAAATGGAAATCCTACCAAATAAAGCGTGTGGATTATGAGGGATGTAGTCAGTCAGAGCCATGCAGTCAATCTTTTTCAAAATGTGATGTGTCTTCAAATGAAAGCTGGTTTCTTCTCAGGGAAAGGGACAGGCTTATCTTAGAGAAACTAGGATATGAACGTGGAGGCATGTAGAAGGATGTTCATTTCAGCAAAAAGAAAGAAAAAAAATGAAAACAATATAGTTTCCAATTTATAAGATATGGGTAAGGAAATATATTTATATGATGAAATAAGACTCATACATGAAAATGAATGAAATAGATTTATATCTGAGACCATGGAATAAATAATTCAAATAATATTAAGAGAAAAAAGTAAGTTGCAGAATGATGAATACCACTTATGTTATTAATATATTTTAAAAATACATGTATATAAACACATAAAAAAGATCGACAGAATGCTCAGTAAGTTCATTATAGTGGTTTGCTTCATAAAGGTAGGAAAATTAGAATGGATATGAGGAGTGAGATCAAATTAACAAGTAATGTATTTTTCTTTAAAATAACTTGAAAGGATAACAAAATATTTGGAAGTAAGCTCTTGTGGTTTTCCTGGGAATTTTTGATAATTGTTCTTTGGTCCTTATAGTGCTCTTCTTTATAAATATAAACAAGGAAAAGAAACAAGAAATGGAATTAACTTTATTAATTAGTGTTGCTTTGATCATTGTGGGTAAGCAGTGGGCTTGAACTTGCATTGTTTCTCTTTGTAGGTAAATGTCACTCGTGAAGACGCACCAAATGAAGACCCAGTCTTTCTTAGAACTTTAGGAAAAGGAGACTGGTTTGGAGAGAAAGCCTTGCAGGGGTAAGCAGATCTCATGTTATACAGCTTGTTGTTTGAGTACTATATAAATTCCTGTCTGGAATTTTGAGCTCCTAGCACAATAGACTTTTTATTTAATGCTTATCCTAATATCAAATATAGACCACTGATGATAAATAAATTTTTATTTATTTTCAGCTGGACTTGGAATCTGTTTGAATAGGTTGTAGAATAAATTCCTTAATTTCTAATAAACCAGTGTTATAGTAATTAGAAAAATGTTCAGGTTTGTGTCCTTAATTGCAGTCTCTATAACAGCTTCAAAGAGAGGAAGTCCCTGCTAAACTTACTTTGTGCAGTGATTTCACTCAGATCATAAGATGATTGGTTGAAATTTTTGAAATCCCTAAACATGTTTGTACAAACATTTGTTATGGGATCTTTGGGGTGTCATTTTCCTGGCTGGACACCTGTGGCTGGTGGCGCCTTTGCTTGAGTTTTGCTCAGGCCAGCTGGGCTCATTGTGCCCACTCAGCCTGGCAGGCTGCAGTCAGTTCACACTACCAACTTGCCACACCTCCAAGGGAGACTGGAAGTCATGTGTGAAGTGGTAAGGGGCATGTGAGGAAGCGTGAGGTCCAGCCAGGATGCAGGCAAACAAACTGGCTGCTGCCTGAAGCGGGCAGCTCCAGGTGCTGGCATGAGCACCAGCTCTTTGTGAGGCTGTGGCGAGACCAGGCATACCACAAGCAGCTTCCCCAGCTGGCACCAGGGAATGTGCTGGTGCCCAGAAGCTTGGAGACACCAGAAACTGCATAGCCTCAGAGAGTGAGTCACAGCCCTGGCTTGGGGAGCTCCCAGGTCTCGGTTCCCCAAAGGGCTGCAGGTCTTCTCTACTTGTGTTTGCCTGTAATGTGGCAAGCAAGGGGCACATTTCAGCCTTGTTTGTGTTACAACTCTTTTAACCTCACCATTTGGTGGGTCTGAGTTCTTGTCCTGTGGCCAGTAAAAATGTGGTACGCAGACAAGTGGAGGTTGAACAAGACAAAGAGGAGCTTTATTGAGCAATAGAACAGCTCAGAGAAAACCTGCAGCGGGCAGCCTTTCTCCACAGACAAGGTGTCCCAATGAGTGTTCAACTCCTAGCTGAGAGGGAAGTTCCTCTTTGCAGGCAGGTCGTCCCAACAAGTGTTTAGTTCTCAGCAGAGAGGGTAGCTCCTCTCTGCAGCTGGTCATCCCATCATCTGCAGCTCTTAGCAGAGAGGAGGCCCTAGAGGGAGTAGCTCCTCTCTGCAGCTGGTCATCCCACTGTCTGCTCTGCTCTAGCTAAGCTCAGTGCTTTTGTGGGCCTCAGAGGGGAGGAAGTACATGCTGATTGGCTCATGAGCAGCAGTGAGCAGGCCCAGAAAAGGCACCACAAGTTCCCATTCTAGTCCATGGGACTGGCAGCCTGGCCTCCAGCCTTCAGGCCCTCTGGGGCCTGAAGGTGGGACCTTACTGGGGACCTGCCCCCTTCTGCGCAGGAACCTGTCTGCCTCCTTCTGCGTTCATGGCACCAAGGGGCTGTAGGTGTCAAAGGGCACCTGCAGGCCAGCGCCAAGCTGCCCTCAGCCCACCATAGGTTTCCCTCCTATGCTCTTTGGTGCCCAAAGTCCAGAGGGGGCTGAGGTGGCAGGGTAATAACAGGTCAGCACTGCCGTGAGTGTGTGCACACCTGGTCGGGCTGTGGCAGTGCCTGGGCTCAGCCCCATCTTTGCTTCAAGATCAGAATGGGAGCCAAAAGCAGAGAGAAGCCAGGCAGTGGGAGTGGGCACTTTTGAGCTTGCAAGACTGCAAAAATGCCTGGGTCCAGCTGCCTCTGAGAGGGTAAAGATCTTGCCAACTCTTAGCCCTGCAACAGCATACATGAGCCCAGGGTCCACAGCCATGACTTTGGGCAGCTGTAGCTGCACCTGGGAGAAAAGGGCTCCTGCCTCCCCCTGCCTGCCCATGACTTGGGTGGCTGCAGCCCCGCCTAGGAGGACAAAGCTCCTGCCTGCTCCCAGCCCCAGGAGCACAGGGATGCCTGGGTCCATAGCCGTGGCTTGGGCACCCAGTGAGCTCCCATCCCAACTCAGAAGGGGTGGGGCTCCCCCCGACCCCCAGCTCCTGCTGGCTCCATGGGTGTATAGACCCAGCCATGCCTCCCTGCTGCAGCAAGTGTGATGGCAGCAGCAGCTCCAGATAGCCTGCTATTGTCATCACAACCATCACAGGGCAGTGAAGCTTTTCCAGGTTGTGATTGTCATCACTCTTACGGTGGTAGAGATGGAAGAGGAGGTGGAAGTAATGTACATCTGGATTCACTATGGGATAGGCTGTGAAGGCAAGACTTGCAGAGGTGTACTTCAGTGAGACTGATACTCAATTTTTAAACTAAGACATCAAGAAGCAAGCACTTGGGGGTTCTTCTAATGTATTATGGAGGAAAAATTGAGTTGACTGTTTGCCATGCATTTTACAGAATGCATGACAAATATATTTGGGTATCCTACTCTCGTTTTCCAATAAGCAATATATCTCAATTATTATTAAATATAGATGAGTCTTTTCAACATTCAGTACTGTATGTATATACACTACTTGAATAAGCAACAACCAATAAACACTTATTTTTCTATCGAATTTTGGGTGCAGGAATATCTCGTAGGGAGGGAGAGCAATAGGACATAATTTATTCCTAGCATATGGGAACAGTCAGTTTTGTTTCCATTTCAAATTGTGCCTTCATTTAAAAAATTACATTATGAGCCTTTTGCTTCAAAGTATTTCTAAGAAGTGACTTATGGAGTTATTGTTTTTTAAACCACAATCAGATGGCAGGTTTTATTTACTTTCTTATTGTTTCACAGCTTCATAAATGAAATAAAGATATCCTGATAAGTCATCTTACCCAGGCTATATTACCTTACGAAAATTCAGAACTAACTACACTCGACTTTCCTTTTTCCTCTTACTGAGTTTATTTGATCCTTATTTGATGAACATGTAGTTGCCGTTAGATCTTTTTTTTTTTTTTTGAAAGAAAGAAAAAGAGAGGAAAGAAAGTGAGAGTGAAAGAAAGAAAAAAAAAAGACTGTACGAGAGAAAGAAAGAGGAAGGAAAAGAGGGAGAGAGAACAGGATTCTTGTTCTACTGCCCAGGCT